>WNHD01006857.1:0-13987 GCA_011057455.1 Ganaspis sp. Gsp50 | reverse complement strand
TTTTCTACATTAAAAAATAGATCGATTGACCTATATAAAGTATATATTTTACCAAGAATTGAAGGAGTAAATGACAATTTTTCACTATTATTGACAATTAAAATTCTATTTTGTAATATAACATTTAAAATTATCATATTTTAATGACTGTTCCTTGGGGAATATTTTTCGATATTAAAAAAAGAATTGATTTGTATAATGTTAGATTTTTAATTAATCTTAATTACCAAAAATTTATGAAAAAAATGTCAATGTTACTTTTTTTAAATTTTTTCTCTATGAGGAAGCAAAATGTTCATGAAAAGAACATAATTTTCCACTAGTTATATTATGTACTTGTTTTTATTTTTAAATTTGTCTTATTCTACAATTACAATTTCATTTTATTAAATATTAGAATGGAATGATATTCTTATTCTCAGTTTGAAATTTTGTGTGTAAAAACAAAAGCAAAATTAATTAATAAATAAATCAAACCTGTGTTTAAACCTGCGGTAGATGTATATGTTTGTGTGCTCTTGGAGGCTTGAGCGTATGAATTATAATTGGCTAAAGGATCACTGACGCCTGCGTAACTGACATTAAGGCACGTTGCACTTTGTGGATCATCAGCCACTTTTGCAAGAATCATCAACAAGGCTTTGCGATTATTTTCTTTTTCTCCAATAACAGTGATGCATTGCTCCTGGAAGAGCAAATGTTCTGCCTTTCCACTGACCTGCACATACGATCCCGATTTTTCTTTTATTTGTTTAATATAATTTCCTGCCTTGCCAATTATCATTCCTGCCGTGCTGCTCGGCACCAAAATTTTCACCTAAAAACACATTTCATCATTTAAATTCAAAAAATCTCCTACTTCTTTTGATTTTTATGTATTAGACATATGTGTACGTCCGCATGAAGAGGGACCACTTTCTAATATTTTAGAAAATATTCGCATTCTTCTAAAAAATTTCAAATTTTTGAATTCTTTTTATTGCTGTACAACAAAATACAGAATTAGCCACTCCGAATCATGAGTCTATCATAACTTTGTGATTATTAAAAACAATCTAATATCTTATTTTTAATTAACATGGAAGTTAATAGTAAACTTAAACTTGGCTAATTTTTCATCTAGAGGGGTCTAAGAACTCTCAAAATGTACGGAATTTAATTAGGAATAATTTTATATAGATAATAGTGCCAAAGTAGGCCCTTTTCATGCGGACGTACACATATAAATAAATAAATAGGACTACGAATAAATATTAATAATATTAATAATATAAATAAATTTTTTCGTTACTCCCACATTATAGCGTGAACTATACAATGTTTATATAACTAAATTATATTACATGTGGATTTTAAGTTAGCAATTAAAAAAGTAAACAGTGATGAAAATCAATTATCAATTAATAATAATCGACAATTTCATTCATTCATTCATTCATTCTTTCTTTTATTCTGTCCACACCTGAAGTTGATCTTTTATGCATTCAATTGTTTTTCGAAAGGTTTTAACATTTCCTAGTGTTTACTCAGTTAAAGTTTCGCGAATTTATTTATTTGCGAATGATATTTAACTACTTTAGGATTCTAATTATAACAATAGTGAATTGAAATTTTATGCTTTCGGCTTTAGAAAGATTGTCTGTGAGCAGCTTCTTTTAACATCTATAAGTTTTGAATCAATTGCGAGAGCAAATGATGTGCGCCACCACTCGATAAAAGACGGAACCTGATTCTAGCCTTATTGACCACTACTGAAAATTTTTACATAGGATCCTATGTAGGTTCCTATATGGAAAATATTATGTACTCACAATATTAAATACCCACATAAGATCCTACGTAGGATCCCATATAGGAATTTAAATTAAATTTAAATTAAAGAATCAATTTTTTACCTGAGTGTAAGTGTCACTATCCGTAACAGAATGAAAACCAGATATTCTAGATAATCTTTCTTCACTGCCAAGTGCTGCTTCTTGTGCTGCAAGTCTTGCTAATTCACGTTGTTCTCTTTCTCGTCTTTCGTTTCTCTAAAAAAATGTTAATGATTTTATGATGTTTGATTTGTAATAGGTGATTATGGGAAAGGATTTTTTTAGTATCGACTTTAGACATATGTATTAAATTTGAATCAGCGCCAGCAATAAGTATGACCCGGGTCACAATATTTAGGCCCAACTTTGATAGTGTCTTAGTAAACTGTTATAGATCAATATTCTAGATCTGTTACAAAATGTCGTTTCCCTGAGTGACAACATTTTCACTCACTAATTTCCTACCTATTGTAGAACTTGATATTTTTTCGTGCTAGAACGAAAATTGTTTTGGATCTGTTAGAGAATTATTTTAAAATTCCGTTTTTTCAAATTTCTTCAAATCTGTTATACAGAATTCCGTTCCCCCTCTGGGACTTTTACTAATCAGACTCAGGGCTTTTTACTTACCAGTTACCTACCAGTTCCAGAATACGCTTTTCTTGTTTTATAACTGTTATAGAACAGTTCTGTAATCGTGCACATTGGGAGGGTTATGAATAGTAAGAAAAAATTACCTCAGAAGAAAATCCTTCTACTAAGATGGCTACTAATAAATTAAATAAGACATAATTTCCAAATGTCATTAGAGCAACAAAATACAGTGCAGCCCAGTGTGAAGTTTTTTGCATTCCATTAAAAAGAACAACATTCCAATCTTCTTGAGTAAGAATCTGCAAAATACACATTATTCAATTTTAAAAAATTCTATTATGCCGTCTCAATGTGTTTAACTGCCCAGTAAATTTTAAAAAAAAATTTTCCACTCTCCAAATCTGAAAGAGTGAGGATTCGTTTACCCATTGAAAATTTGACTATTAATTAGTAAAGACTACTAATTTATGGTAGAAAATTACTAATTTGGAACAGCAAGTAAAATAATTTACTATTTCAAATTAGTAATTTTCTACTAATTAATAGACGAATTTCTGATTATTTCAATGGTTTAAGTACCATGGAGTAGTAAAATTACTACGCACAATTTTCGACTTAGAGTCAGTTTAAATTTAATATTTAATTCAGAAGAGTATTAAAATTAAAAATTTAAATATGAACACCAGGCTGGAAGTCACTTTTCAGGATGCTGTGCATCCGAATAAGAACTCGGCGACTTGTGCCATCTTTTATTTTGAGTCTTTATTCTTAGATAATTTTACTTATTTTCACTTTATAATTTAATTTCTATGAATTTTAAATTGTTTTCGTTTTCACCTTGGGGTTATGTTAGCCGGAACTTGTAAACTTTGTTATTTAATAACAATTTTAACAGCCAACTTGACAAACCGGTAAACTTTAAATCGTATAAAGACTGTCAAAACTAATTCTTTTAAAATCACTTTACACGCACGATCACTGATCATATTCGACGTACTCTGCGAGAGACAGCGGAGCTGCCAGATCATCTGTTTCAAGAAATTCGGGATTCTTCAACTGTCGCGTCGACTCCGTTCCTTCGTGAGCTTCATCCCTGGACATCTTAACTACCGTACGAAATAAAAACTTAGGTAAGATAAGTAACAATACCAGCATTGTTGTTTACCTAAGTTTTTATTTCGTACGACAGTTTAGTCATCTTGGGACATTCTGACCGGACACTGAATGCGGACATAAGTCCTGAATTCAACCAGAAATTACAATAACTTTACCTAACGCTTTCAGTGAAAGTTTTGGAATATTACATCAGAGGTACAGGGAAACTTACAACTAGTGTAAATTTGAAAATGTTCAGATATGTGGTAATGTTACAAGTAAATGTTGTGGTAAGCTTAACACAATCTTTACTGACATAATCCAAATTACACTAAGCTTGTCTTAACTTTACGATGTAATATTTCGAAAGTTTCGCTGAAAGCATCAAGTAAGGTTTGGGTGATTTCTGTTGATGTGCGGGATACTTATTACAGATAAAGTAGGGGAGACATATGGCTGCCTGTAAGTGGAAATGTTCTACAATTAGAAAGAGAGATAAAATCGAGGTATCCAATCTATCTCTGGTTGGATTATTTTGAATTCCATTTCTCTCCAATTCCAACCTATTCTCTGCAAGAATCAAGTTTCAAGAAAAAATTAATTACAATCAATTCACTTTTAATTTTCTCAATAACTTTTAAATTTTTTCAATTCGCTTTTTATGTTTCATCAACTTTTGAATTATTTTCAATTCACTTTTAATGTTTCAGCAACTTTTGAATTATTATCAATTCACTTTTAGTGTTTCTTCAGTTTTTGAATTATTATGAATTCCACTTTACTTTTCTTATTGAAGAAAAGCAAATTTATATGTCCATAAAATTTCATTCTCTTATAGTTCACTGTGGTTTAATGAATATAGTGCGTGTTTCCTAGGCCGTGAACTGGGATTCAATTCTTCGACTAGACGAATTTTTTTCTGATAAAAATATTAAAAAGTAGTTCAAAATAATTGGATTTAGCTTAATTTGAACATCCTGCAAGGAATAGAAAAGAATTGGAGAGAAATAGAATTCAGAATAATTAAGAAAATTTAATTATTTTTAATTTTGTCCTTCTCACTGGGTGCTCTATCTATAACATCTCTATGAACGTCAGCCGGCAATTTTGTGAGCAGCGGTCGATATTGAGATTATTGATTTTATTATTAAATCAAATATTAAATCTACTGAGAATATAAAAGTTGATTGCTTTTCATTGTTAATATATAAAAAATTGATTTTTATCGATCCGTTAAGAGCAAAATTTGTTTAGGTAGTTATTATTTTCATAAAATAAAAGAACAAAAACACTGGAACACATTAATATAAAGGTCCGTCTTTATTCACTGAGAAAAATAGAGGGTTAACTGAATTATCTGGAATGTCAGACTAACTGTATTTGAGGTTAAACTATAGGACTGCACTCTAGAGTGTCAATTTGTCCCTCGAGAGATTAGACTATTTTAGAGTGTAAACTTAAATCTCTGAAAAGTCAGACTGACTCTCTAAATTTGATACTCTAACCTCAAACCTCTATTTTTCTCAGAGTTCAAGCTACAAGGGCAACTGTACAGTTTGTCTTAATAGTTCTGATTATTTTGCAAAAGCTGAATTACTTTTAAAAGACAAAGATGTTTACAAACAAATAACGAAAAATCCGCTTACTAAATTACAGACAAACGTTGCGAATATTCTCAAGGATTAAAATAATAACAGTTTTCTATCTTCAAAATTCCACAACAATGCACTTACTTAGACAGATACCTCTCTCCCACTATTTTACGGTTTACCAAAAATACACAAGTCTAATGCTCCACTGAGACCAATTGTTTCATGTGTTAAATCTCCAAATTATTCTCTTGCAAAGATTTTATACAATAAACTTAAAAATGCAGTTCTAAACACAGCCTCACATATCAACAATAGTTTTGAGCTTAAAGAAAAATTAAAAAATTACAACATTTCAAAGGATCATGTTTTTGCTGTCACTTGATGTCAGCGCTCTGTTTACCAATGTTCCATGTGACTTGGTTATAGAGAGTTCAGACAAACGTTACCACCAAATTAGTAGCAAATGTGATATACCTTACTCAAAAATAATTGATAATACTAAATTTTTATTTGATAATATCCTTTTTTTAAATTTAATGACAAATTCTATCATCAGATCCATGGCATCCCTATGGGTTCCCCGATCTCCCCCTTTTTTGCAGATATTTGCATGGAAGAGTTGGAGAAAACTTGTTTGTACATCCTGAAACATGAACACAATTGCAATGTTGTGTTTTATCACCGATACGTGGATGACACTATTCTTTGTGTTCATAAAGACTTTGTTGACATAGTGGTAGAAGTTTTTAACTCATATCACCATAAACTTCAAGTTACCCATGAGTGGGAAACAGAAGAAAAAATAAACTTTCTGGACTTAACTCTAATTAGAAAAAATAACCGACTAATTACAGACTGGTTCTAGAAACCAACATCTTCTGGTAGATTTTTAAACATTTTATCCAGCCATCCTATCAATCAAAAACGTAATATTATTTTCAATCTTGTTGATAGAGTAATTTCTCTCTCTCACAAGAGTTTTCATAAAAAAATATTGATTTGATGAAAAAATTACTTTTTAATAACAGTTATCGGGAACGTTTTGTCAACGACTGTATTTCTGAGCGCCTGAATTGTATAAATCAGAGAAAGAAAAATTACAACGTGGAATTAATTAATTTAAAAAAAATTTTTTATGCTAAACAACCAAAAATGGTAGTTCCATTTAAAAACAAACAACTTTACTTCAAATGTCAAGATAAATTGAAAAATCATAATATTTGTACCATTCCTAAAGTTGAAAAACCACTTACAAAAATTATAAAATTATCAAGACTCTGTAGATAAGTGGAATAAATGTGGTGTTGTTTATAAAAATAACTGTAAAAACTGTAATGCGGTCTATTATGGTGAGACGAAGAGAGCTCTTCAAAAAAGAATCCTGGAACACGAAAAGAACACGAAATCAAACTTTGTTATTACGGCGCATTGCAATCAAAACAATCATGTTTTTGCTTTTCAAAATACAAAAATTGTTGACGTAGAAATAACATTGTTATTACGGCGCATTGCAATCAAAACAATCATGTTTTTGATTTTCAAAATACAAAAATTGTCGACGTAGAAGATGATTGGAAGAAACGTCTTCTTTCCGAAATAATTTTTATTTTACATGACCACAAAAGTATTTATAAAAAAGAGGACATAGAAAATCTAAATCAAACTTATAAACACTTCTTTAATAGAAAATTTGCAATTTCTTAATTACCGCTCTTATCGTTTTGAACTAATTCCCCACCCGTTTGTTTTGACAAATGAAGGTCTGCCTTGTATTTATTTATTTTTGTATTGTAAGTTTCATTTTTCTTAATTTTGAAAAAATCAGTTTGTCTTTGCCTTTCGCCATGACTAAGATATTTAGACCAGTTTACCATTTGGTGATGTTTTTTAAATTTTGACGAGTTCTGTTTCGAGGTAAATTTCCTACTGTTTGTGTTTGATCGTGTTAAAAAATTGCTTGTATATATTTTATAATTTTTTTGTATATTGTTTTCCAGCCTGATGAGGTCAACGATATGTTGACGAAACGTAGCTTGAATAAAAACGGACCTTTATATTAATGGGTTTTAGTGTTTTTGTTTTTTTATTTTATAAAAATAACAACTACCTACACAAATTTTGCTCTTAACGGATCGATAAAAATCAATTTTTTATATAAAATGTATTGGTTTTTTTCTTTTGCATTAACGACGAGATGCAGGCTTTGCGTCACTCTATCACGTACTTCCATCTTTGTGTAAGCACGGTGTGCAGTCAGAAAGGACATTTAAATAAAAATGTTAAAAAAAAGGTAAACTAAAATGACTGGCCATGTCTCCTTTCTTGGACGGAGGAGAATATAACAGGTGAGCTCCATTTTTAAAGAGAAACATTGGTCAAAATTAGTGTGGAGTTGTCAGCGCATAAACAATTACAAAATCAGTATTCGGATTTCGGCCTCGTGGTTGAATATTCTATTAGATTCTTGACTTGATTAATAAATTGTTTTTTAGAATTTTTATGAATTATTAAATTAAAAATGACTTAAGTTAAAATCAGTGTTAAAATCCCGACACTCTCCAGTTTTTGTTAACAAAATTGAGTTAGTTTGGCATAATTAAATTGATTTACTGATAAATGCTAATCATAGTTTTTGTTAATATATTAAAAGTTTGTATTTTTTATCCATTGTATTTAATGGGTTTTTAATACAAATTGTAATAATACCTGAAACACTGTCACAAGAGCCCAAACTATATCATTAAAATGCTTGCGATCACATTGACACATTGGATGACGTGAAACAACTTCAGCGCATGTACAAGGGCGACTGCGATCCATCCACATACAAAACTTGCCCCCGAAAAGATACATGCCTAAAATGCTAAAATAACATTTCGTTTTTAATTAGATTTCTAAAACTCACAAAATTTTAGAATTATATAGGTTCAACTGAGGTAAATGTGGACAGTTTTTTTTAACTTATACACAATTAACTGAATTTATTTTCGTCTTTAGCTAATACTTTCAGTTTTTTTGTATTAAGTTGATATTTCACTTCTCGAAAACAATTTCATGGGATAATAAAATAATATATATACTTGTATCGTTTATGACTGCGACTGTTTACATTTATCCCAGAAATTTTAGGTAAATGTAAACAGGCATCGTTTATTGAAATGAGGAACAGAATGAATACTATTAAAATTTGTATTAAATATATGTCATATGGGGCATCCCGAGTAAAAATGTTAGTTCTCTTTAGATTCTCTAAAAAGAGACCTCATTAAATCTCTAAGGACCTCAAATAAGTCCACATTTTATTCTCCGAGGGTGTGCAAATTTCAAAACATGCACTGTTTGAGAACTAAAAGAGAACTTGAAAATTGATTAAAATTGAAAATTTTGCAGTAGCTCTGTTTCTAATAATTTTTTGAAAATAATTTAAAATTCAATATTTTCAGCTTCAGAAGAGCAATTAAACTGTTTATTAAAGATTTGTCTTTTGGACCCCGTCCCGTTTCTTGGGTGCTCCCAGGCTCGTCAATAAACGGTAGAAAGAGGTGGGGTGCGCAGATTCTCTTAAATCTACAAGTTTTTCACTTGTGCAGTTCAGTATTAATTTTTTATGTACGAAGTAAGAACCCAATAAAAGTGTTCTATGAAAATTGAGTTTTGTGTTTACATGACCTTGTCACGATCAAAAACATTGGTACTTTGAGCCGGATAGGCAGGCCAGTTGGGAATCGTTGCTGTTCGGGAATATTCAGTTTTCAGTTAGTATGTCCTTTTCTATTTTGCTCTTTTAAGTAGTTGCATCCAGCTTGTGTATGTGTGGCATTCGATGAATGGTGAAACTGTTTGTCGTTGCCTGCACTCGTGATTGGACATTGTAATTGTGATTCGAATACTAACGAGATCGTCTGCTGGCTTCAGCAATTGAAATATCAATTCGTAATGAGTTTTTCTCTGTCGTGTGTGATTTAGAAGGCAGGTCTCTTTGACCTTGGAAATTTAGAGCCCTCGGCCGGCATCACAACAATGAGAAAGTGAAAACAAAACAACTATCTGAGAGAAAGGCAAAGCCACCCCACAAAGGGTCCGGCAATAAAATCAATCGGTCTTCGACTTTCACTTAGGTTAAACAATTGTAAACAATCAGAGCGACGAAAACAATTAGATCTATGTGAGTCTTGTGACATTTGAATTATCTGAGAATTAGAAAACTCGCAATCGGCCAGTGAGGCCAGAGTGAATCTCGTATTTAATTTATGTTAAAGTAGCATGAACTTCGTTTCCGGTATTGCTTCTCAGAGGGCTCTGGCAATGCTGATAGAAAATGGAATACAGACGATTCAGAACACTCCCATCAATCAGTTGACGCTGGGCCTACTTGATAGTCACACCCAATTATTGGAATCCTAATGGAGCGACTTCAAAGCGAATCACGTAAGGGGAATATCGGGGAAGCTATGAATGACGAGCCTTATTTTAAGAACGGTGTTTATCAACAAGCAGAAAGCAAATACGTCACAGCGAGAGGATGCCTATACACATGCCCGACTACGACCAGGTCCCAGTAGAGCAGAGGTACCCAATGTACAAATATCTTCATCAGGCCACAGTAGGCTGCCCAGGATAACAGTCCCGACATTTAATGGTGATCGGCAGCAATGGGAGACGTTTAGGGATTTGTTCAAATCTTTAATTCACTCTTACCCGTCACTGAAGGATGTGGACAGATTGTACTACTTAAACAGCTTTGTGAGTGGGGAGGCCCTCTTGGCCATTTATTCCATTCCTATCACAGCTGAGAATTACTCAATAGCGTGTACTCAATAGAAGCTCGATAGAGAACAAATACCTTCTTGTGCAGAGCCATTTAATTAGCCTCAAGAGACTAAAAAACATCAAGGAGGAATCTGCAGCAGAATTGCAAAGACTGCTAGATGATCTGCATCGACACCGAGCACAACTAAAAGCACTTGGACGCCCAGTAGATCATTGGGATGACTGGTTTCGTGTCAATTGCAATTGACGTCATGCATACAGTTATACGTCGAGATTGGGAAGAGGAAATTCAACGATTGACCACTAACTCAGAAACGCCAACAGAATTTTATCCATCTTTCACACAACTTTCCGCCTTTCTACAAAGACGATGCCGAACACTCAAATCTCTTGAATTGAGTCGAGGCAAGTCGTCGACCAGTACCCCGCGACAATAAAGTGGACAATCGACGAGACAATCAACTGTGGCTGTCACCACAACACTGAAATGCGCGGGCTATAAGGTCCCTCATCATGTTGGCCGCTGTGACAAGTTTAAGTCTATGTCATTAACTGAACGCAGAGGTTTGGCCAGAGAAAAGAGGCTCTGCTTCAATTGTTTAAAGAACAATCACCTCTCTTCATCATGCCCGTCTGTCCAAACTTGTCGAACGTGCAGGAGAACACACCATACGCTGCTGCATGAGAAGCCCAAAAAACGATCCGCAGAATCAAACGCGACTATTGTTTAAAAAAGAATGCGAGTGGGCACAACAGATTCGTCAGCGGCAGCTGATAGCAATTCCTCCTGACTATCTTTGCTTTCAACAGCATTGGTGAATATTGGAGATAGTGACCGTCCACGTGCAAAAGTTCGAGCCTTGCTTGCTCCTTGTTCAGAAGCAACATTATTAAGGGAAGATCTGGCAAGAAAGTTTGGGTCTTACATGGAAAGAAATTCATTAACCATTACTAGTGTAATAGGTCTACCAATGGACTCTGCAAGGATCAAAACCCCACCATGGAATCTGGCAACGCGGCGAAAACGTTAAGAAATTTCGAGTAGTCTTTGACGCTTCTTGGAAGACCGAATCGGGTCGTAGCCTCAACGACACACTTTATTCCGGACCAAAACTTCAAAGCAATCTAGTTACTGTCGTCAGTCGTTGGAGAAAAAATAAAATAGCCTATTGCGCCGACATCAAGATGATGTTTAGACAGATTTTGATTAAGCAATCGGACACACATCTGCAACGCATCATTTGGAGCCCAGAGCCAGATCAACCTGAAAAGCATTTCGTCTTACTTCCTGTTACTTGTGGAGAAACTTGCTCTCCATATCTTGCACTTCGCACCCTGCAGCAGCTTTGTACTGATAAAGGAAGTCCTTTCCCTGAAGCAGTAAGATCGATAAAGCAATAGCTTTATGTGGACGATTTCTTAAGCGAGGAAGATGATGTCACTGAAGCCAGAAAATGCAGGAATGAACTAATAAAGTTATTGATAAAGGGCGGATTTGAACTCAAAGCATGGATCTCCAACCGACCAGAACAGGTAAACGACATACCAATCTGTGACAAACTACGTCCCACTTGGCGACATTTCGAAATGGGGGGCTTGGTCAATGGGTTAGGTCTTGCCTGGGATCCAGTTGAAGATGAGTTCAGATTTTCTCCACCAAGTCTGGGCAGTAACGATCACTTAACTAAAAAAAAGGCTCTGGCAGAGTCAGCCAGACTATTTGATCCGATTGGCTGGCTAGCTCCACTAATAGTAGTAGGCAAGATGCACATCCAGAATTTATGGAGAGGAAAACTGTCTTGGGATGAGAAACTCCCGGCTTCTATGATTTCACGCTGGATGAAATTCAGAGAAAGCATTAAAAAAATCTCCAGCTTATCTCTGCCACGCTGGACTTAATTGTGACTTTCAATAAAACATCTCAAATAGCATGGAATATTTCAGGAACACTGCTATGTCCGCATTGTCAGAACATTTCCTGGGAGCCTTCCTGGAATGTTCCTAGAAGGTTACCTAAAGATACCAACAAATAATTCCTGGAATGTTTCCGGAATATTCCGTGTTATTTGGGATGGTTCAATGGTGGTCCTATTCCCTGTATTTACAGATGAAACTAAAAAAACTAAACTCATTAGTATACTATTTAATTATTATAAAGAAAAGTATCTGTGTATAAAGAAACGAAATTGTATTGCTCATATAATCATTTTGTTTTTAAATTGCTTTCATATACTATAAATTATCTTTTTTATTGTAAAGGATAACGCCTGGATATTAAAAAACAATATTTTTATGGATATACAACTTTTTCTTTTTTCTTAAGTAATATATAACAATTAAAACTGTCATGTTCAGTGGCGGATCCAGAGGGGGGGGGGGGTTATGACCCCCCTGAGCCTTAGCTTTATGTATGAGAGCGAAAGAGATAGCATGATAGATAGTTCTATCTTTATTTCTCCTCGTTCTCTCATGTATGACCTTCCCCACAAACTTTGTCTGGATCCACTCCTGGTCATGTTGTTAATAATTCAATTTTGTTTCACCTGAATATGAAAATGAAAAGAACCAGAAGAGAGAAGAAAACAGCAACGTTATCCATTGTCCGTAGCATTACAAAAAGTTGACGGCGTAAGTTAGGCATAAAACGAACAAGTTTTAGAATTCTTAACAGTCTAAATGTTCGAAGTACACTAAGCCCTGAACTACCTCCACGATCTTCAATAAATGCTTGGCACAATTCTATAACACTGTAAAAATAATCATATACACCCCAGAACATTAATGCTGAACGGACGTTTCGAAAACAGTGTCATTAATTCTATTAATGTTAATGTTAATGTTAATGTTAATGTTATTAGTTGATGACGAATTATGCCTCATGTTATCCACTAATTAATAAAATTTTTGTAGAAATGATACGGTTTTCTATATGGTCGTCCAATCGGAAGGATAGCATTAGTGCACCGGAGTGTAAATTTATTTAATGGATTCGTTAATATAATATGGAAAGATACAACCAATGGCAGCTTGATAACTCTTTGTCTTCGAGCGTTAAGAATTTAACATTTTTATTAATTGTTAGTAGTGATCCCACATTTTTTATTTATGTTCTGAATACATGTAGAGAAAAGTTTCATTTGATTTAAAGAAATAACTATTTTTGACTTGTATCTTTTATTCAAGTTTCATGATTTTACTTTCATTTAAATAAATATTCTTTTGATTTAAAGAAATTTTCTTTGTTTCAAATAAATTTATGCCTTTAATGAAAAAAAATATTACTTCGACCGTATATTTCTTTAAATACATGAAAATTTCTTTGAATCAATGAAACCTTATTTGATTTAAAATAAAAATAAACTTGAATGAAATTAGAAGAGTCAAAGAAAGTTATTTCTTTAAATCAGAAGAAACTTTTTTCTGAGTGTAGAATAGAAGTAGGTAATAAGTAAATTACTATAAATAATGACATTTTATAATTTACCTTAATACGACAACAATGCCATCAAAAACGTTAAAACCATTACTTATGTATCCAAACGGGCCTTCAGCAATAATTTTAAGTAACATTTCTGCAGCAAATACTGCAGAAAATGCAATGTTGCTTATTTCAACTAAAACAGTCAGTTCCTCGGGCTGTAATGCACACACACATAGTGTAATTTTTACTATTATTCATATTTATAAAATTCATAAATATCTCTAATATTTAAAGTCAAAACGTCTAACCCTTCTAGAAAAAATCGATTGAATTTGATTTAAAATAATAGCAGAAAATTTTCAATCGTACCCAATCGTGTTGTCCCAATTGAACACGATTTATTTTTGTATACTTTCAATTGTTCTAAATCGTGTTATTTGGAATATTTAAATTATTCATTCCGTAACAGTTTCCGTGTGGCGCGAATAGGGGAATGCCTCTAAGATTTTAGGTAGTACCTACCAGTGAAATGAAATAGCCGGTGCTGACCAAAACCAGAAAACAAAGATGAAATGAGTAAGATCAACAACGAACTATTCCAAGTGCCCAGATAGCACCATAGTTTGCGGGAAGTTATCTGATAGTTATCCGCGATAACTTCGAAAGTTATCACGGATAACTTCCAGATAACTTCCTGGAAA
>WNHD01006855.1:0-10227 GCA_011057455.1 Ganaspis sp. Gsp50 | reverse complement strand
TGTGATTTATAATATTAAACGGATAATTACTTTACTTTTCTTTACACGAAAGTTTGAATTCTTATTATGTAAATAGAAATATAAAGATTATTTATAAATAATTCCCAATATTGTATATATTATAGTTCACTATTTATCTAAAAAAATAAAATATGATCCGCGACAATTGGGACATCCTCGGTAATTGGTGCACTTACCCTACTTAAAATTACTTTAAAATAGTTCAAAATCATGTATATTACTTTAAAAGACTTCAAAATACTTAAAAACACTTGAAAACAGTTCAAATATTTTTAAAGTATTAGTATTTTAAGTATTGAATAAGATATAACAAGATTTAAAAATATTTTAAAGATATTTAAAAAATAAGTAAGTACTTATTTTAATTACTTCAAAATACTTCAAAATATATAAAAATACTTAAAATTACTTTAAAATGTTTATAAATACTTCCCAATGCTTCAAAATATGTTAAAAAAATTAAACACCTCTTTATAACATTTCCAAATACTTCCCAATCATTCAAAATATTTTATAATACTCCAAAATATCTAAAATACTTAAAAGTCTTTAAAATATTTCAAAATACTTAAAAATACTCAAAAATATTTCAGACTACTTCAAAATACTTAAATTTACTTCAAAATATTTTCTAATATTTTTCAATCTTTCAAAATTTTATAAAATACTTCAGTACATTTAAAAACGCTTAAAATGTAAAGATGTTTCAAAATATTTGAAATTAATTCAAAATACTTCAGACTACTTCAAAATACTTCAGACCTTCTTCAAAATACTCTAAAATATTTAAAAACACTTAAAACTATTTTAAAATACTTCAAAATATTTAAAAATTCTTCAAAATATTGAAAAATACTTAATAATACTTCAAATGGTTTTAATATTAAAAATAATGACCTTCAGTAATTTAAATTCTATATAAAATTATTTTTGCAATAAGCCTAAGAGTATTAATTAAAAAAACTTTCATTTTTTCAAAAGTTATTCAAAGTCTTACAAAATATTGAAAAATTCATTTTTTTAACGTACACACACACGCACATACAAAATGTCATGAAAATTTGTCTATTTTTCATATGGAAAAATTATTTACTTATTATGTTCTTTAAGTTCTTAAATATGTATTACAATGTTCTATTTTTCTTCTTTTTTCTTCTTTCTAAAATCCACTTTTTATGGAAGAAAATCCCCTTTTTTAAAATTAAAAATCCCCTTTTGCACCTAAAATTGAACGAAAAAAAGACTGTGATCCCTGATAGCTGTTTTGCATACATTTTGAAACGTGTTTTCAGATATGTATAGATTGTTTAAATTTATTTTTGTGCACACTTCCAAAATTATGTCGAAATTGATACATTATAGTTTGTAATTGTTGATTAAGAAAATAAAACTGCGTCTTTATTCCTTTTGAAAACAAATTTTCGACATCGCCATTTGTTTACTTGCAATTGTTCGTACGAAAATTAAAATCGTTTAAATAATTATTGCTTCTTCATTTTCAGGGTGCAACCTGGCGTCGTAAGGTTCAGGTGCCGACATGCATATATCTCAAACTGTTTTTTATTCCCTGAAACTGACATTAAGTCAGGTATGTACAATTGTACCTAAAAGTCTGTTAAAATATTTTACATAAAATCCTGGAGCATAAAAAAAGTTACATTTTCATCTTTGCCTTTTCCAATTTTCTTAAATTAACAAAAAATAAATTCTTGCCCATTTAACATTTCAATCGATTTTGTTTAAACTTTTTTTGTTAGTTTGTTTTTTGTTTTAGATTTTTGTTGGATTGTTTTTTACTTTAGATTTTTGTTAGATTGTTTTTTACTTTAGATTTTTGTTAGATTGTTTTTTACTTTAGATTTTTATTAGATTGTTTTTCACTTTAGATTTTTGTTAGATTGTTTTTTACTTTAAATTTCTGTTAGATTGTTTTTTACTTTATATAAACTTTTCTTACTGGGTTTAATTTTAAATTTTGTGTCATTTCATTCGTTTTAAATTTGCAATTGCCTTTTTGATTTATGAATCAAATATAGTAAAAATTAAATGAGAATGAAATTTGCAGAATACAGCCTCCTCTGTCTATCGTAAAACTTTAATGGATCGTGGAAGCGTTGCATCGGCATTCATTCTGGCTACTGCAGGTCTGTCTTTAAGCATGTTTTCTTTGAAACAAATGCAACAAACACAGCAGCTCCGACATGTACGAAGATTTGAATGACCCAAGGAACCACACAGGACGTTGTCGAGTAATTTGATTACTTGCGAAAACAAACGACTGTGTCCTGAGAAGAGAAAATTATTCAAAGTACCAAGTAAGATCGAACGGGAATCGAAAGCGTTACATTATTCAACTTGATTTGCGCAAATTTTTACTGCCACACTATATGAACAACACGTACATCCACGTTTCTTTTAATTATATGCAAAAGCATAAAATTGTGCTTAACTTGTATAAATACACGAAATAACTATTAAATAGCGGTAATGCATAAAGTATGTGATACAGCTAATTTCAGTTATATAGAATCTAGCACGTGGTTTAGGCTGTTAAATAATGTAAATTAGGCGCAATTATGTAGACTGATTAAATTTAGAATCATTAACAAATTAAATTGCCGAAACTAATGGAATGAATTGACGTGAACTGACCTTTGCAAAAAAAATAAGAAGAAAAAAGAAAAAATTATCAAATAGGTAAAAAAAAGTTTGACAATGTATTCATGTTAAATTAGGTAAAAGTTGTTATCCAGTATTAAATGAATATTGCTACAAATGTAATTCTCAATATTGTTATCATTCATTTTTAGAAGTATCGTGTAATCTTGCAATGATTCCCTTATAATATTAATCGTCAGTGTAAACAATTGTTTACAACTGTCAGTTGCTATCTTAATTGTGCAAACGCATACTGACAAGAGAAAGGTGATTTTTAATGTCCGTATTGAACAAAATGAACTCTTGAAATTAAAAGATGTGTAAATTACGATTTTTAATTGTAACATGGCGTAAAGTTAAAAATAAAAAACAATTTGGACTTAACATATACATTTATTTATAACTATGATACAGTCTCACACGCATGAATTTTTGTTTTACTTCTCGACTCCTCTTTCATGCTCCTATCGTACTCATTCCTGTTCTCGCTTATACTGTCTCACAATGTAATATTTCTGAATTACACCGCGATCGGCGGGCTGCTCGATTCACATGTTTCTTCTTTCAACAATTTCAAAGAAGGCATTTTACTCAAGAAGCTATTAAATAAGCAAATTTTTAAAGCTTTTCATTTATCCGAATTCTCAATATTCCAAAGCTTCCAATTTTCCAAAGCTTCATTTTTAAAACTCCACTTTTTAAAGCTCACAATTTTTCTGATTTTTCACATTTTACAAACACAAAACTTTGAAAAGTGTCTGTCAATAGCTTAAAATTAAAATATGCCTAATAAAAAATAAGCATTTTTTTGAAGACTAAATAATAAATTCATTTTGAAGACTAAGTAATAAATTCATTTTGAAGACTAAATAATAAATTCATTTTGAAGACTAAATAATAAATTCACAAACAATTGCAAATATCACGTGAGATTTTAAATTTTGTAGTCGACTCCGTAAAATAAATGATCGCTTTACTAATACAAAGCTTTGGCAAGTTAACGCACTGGAACATTTATTTATATAAAAAAAAAGAATTTAATTAGAAAACAATTTCTCAGCATGGATTTTTTTTCTCAAGATATGCGCAGTGCACTGAATCTTAGGAGATTAAATGTTTTTTTTTTAGTACAATACACGCAAGAAGATTGCTTATAAGAGCAGTACAAGTATTTTATCACAGTGTGGCATTATTTTTTGTAAAAAATCGAGGCCTACAGTGGTAGATTAAAAAAGATCGGCTCGACCAGTACAACAATAATATATCGGTATTGCTCCCTTTCGAGCAACAGTAATTCTAGTGGCAGTTTGCCCGAAGTTAAGCTACTGTCAGTTATTTGACAGAGCAATGCGTCAATTCCATAGGATATTTTTTTTTTTTCATCATTTAAACGAATTCGAGCTGCCCGACGATTTTGAGATGGATTTTCACGAGCGAATTAATTTTTCAAAAGTGATTTCTTATCCAAAATTCACTCCGACTTTTTTCAGGTCTTTTTTTCTGAAACAGAAGACTGTTTTTCTTTTTAAATATCGGAGAGTTTCTCGTGCAAGCCCAACCCGCAGCTACTTCTAAAGTTTTAGCGCAGTTTAATCTAATCCTACGAAAAACGCCCTGCTTAGCAAAATGTCTAGCTCTCTTTGTACAAAAAGACATTTTGAATCACTGGTAAAACCGATATCAATTTGTAAAATTTGTACATAGAAAACAAGACTTTAAAAAAAAAAAAAAAAACTCAAAGTATCACCATTCACCACTCTCTTTTACTGATTCGTGAATATGATAGAAATTATTGCGAAAAAACATTTTTTATAAAACACAGACGGAGCCACTTAGTGAATTCCAATTCGCTGACGAACATGACTGGCAAGTTTAAAATCGTTTTCCATTAATTTCTCTCTGGTGAAAATAATCGCAAACTACACTTTTTCAAGCACTATGCAAAAATCTTAACAATTGCAGAATAAAAAAATTTTCGTTTTCACCAAAGATTAAATTCTTACATTACGTACAAGAGTTTTTCACACAGTTTCCTCTTCAAAACAAGCAATTTATAAGTAAAAAAAAAAGGGAAATATATCGAAGCAATTTATAAAAAAACGAAATATATCGATAATCAAATAATAAAACGTATACATTTTGTTTTCGTCACTAATATTAAATTCATATAACAATTAAACCGATTTACATTATGCTTAACATTGAATACTGCTCTAGGCGTTATTTTTATTCCATTATTTTAATTCAAATATGATATTAGATTCGAATATAATTTTTTATCCCAATCTCATTTTCAGTCCAATATCATTTTCGTTTCAATATCATTTTCATTTCAATATCTTTTTCATTTCAATATCTTTTTCATTTCAATATTTTTTTCATTTCAATATAATTTCCATTCCAATATAATGTCCATTCCAATATAATTTCTATAATATATTTACTCCAATATAATATATTTATTCCACTACAATAATTTTGTTATAATAAATTTTATTCCTTTCATAATTTACTTTATTACAATAATCTTTTTTTTTCATTATAATTTTTAGATTTTTTGTTTATTTTATTCAATAATAAATTTTAATAAAATATATCATTTTAGTTTCACGTCAATAAGATTTCTTTTTGAAAAAGAAAGCACCAAGAGTAGTATTCATAAATTCCTTCGTTTTATAAATCGACAGTTTAAATTTGTGCATATTATCGAGCCTGGAAATTGTTCGAGTACTCGAGAATCTCAGACAATATAACGAAACTAGAAGACAAGATAGAACTTTGTAAAAGCTATAAATCAATGACTGTAATCTCGCATTAAAGAAATGTAACTATTCGTGCTACGGGAAATATTCAAAAAAGGAGTATCGCTTCAAATTTCTCAAGTTCTCATGAAAATCATGGAAACGAGAGACAGTATTATGCAAAAACAAAAGAAAAAAAAATGAAAAATACAATGTCGCGTGATTTAATAATCGTAATGCGCATTTATGCATTACTTTATCGATAACATCTATTGACTTAAAAAACTGTATTTCATTAGCAAAATATTCCTGTTTTTGCTTTTTTTCACTTATTCGGTTTCCTCGTATCATTGACAATGAGCTAAAAGTAGATTTTTTAAAAACTACAAACTTGGCGTTAAAAAGTACGCGACCGTTGCTTTCAGAGATTAAAAAATAAACATAAAAGGCACACAAAGTTTCAATTACCAAAAATTCGTTTGCAAAATTTCTACTGTCTTAAAACCACGTGATTCATAAATACTCGAATAGAGTACGCTTAGTGTACCAATTATTCGATTAAACATTTAAAAATTCTAATTAATTCTTTTACTTCGTAAAATGACGAAATTAATTTTTTTGCTTCCTCACAGGGAAGCATTGTTTTTTTTGAAATTACATCCAATTCATAACTTTTAATAAAATAGAAATCTCTAACACGACTTATAAATAAGATTTTACTTTAAGGGCTTGTCAGATATTATTAAAATTTCTTTTTATATCGATGTCCACTAATTTATAATTTAAAAAGAAATATATATATATAAATATATTATATACTTATTATAAAAATCCTTAGAAAATATCGAAAAAATCATTTTAAGCTGAAAATCACAATTTTAGAAAGCTATTCGTACCAAAGACTTTTTTTTTTGGCTGGTGCTATATTAGTCAAAAAATTTCATAACTCGTATTATCATTAAATTGTATCTTGATATATTTTAAAATGCTCCCGCCTTCTTTCATCTTGCTTTGAGACACGCTCAAAAAGAAACAAACAAAAACTCAAAAACAATTTAAAAGGAAAAAACATTTTTTTCATTTCATCAAAAAATATATAAAATTATGGGTAAATTGAAAGCTTTTCGAATTACTTACAAACTACAATTATAAAGATCGAATAAAATCACCAAAATGTAAAAGATTAAAATTTCAAATCTGAATGATTCATCTTTAATAAATAATAAAAAAATAGTTTGCTTTTATAGCAATCAGAATGAAATTACGATTTTTAATCAAATTTCTCTTCTTTTATATATAGAAATAAAACAATTTCATTGTGAATAAGGATCACATTTCTTTAAATTGGCCAATATTTATAAAAGATAATCTTTAAAATCTAAAGTGCCAAAAAATGTAACAACATTGAATTCAAAAAAGGAGTTTTTCAAGATGTAAATTGAATTCTCCAAGAGATGAATTTTGAAAAATATAAAATGAATTCTTCAATATATGTAAAATCACAAAGGGAGCTAAATTCAAGCGCAAAAGGTAGATTTAATATTTCTAAAAGTATCCGATAAACCCTTCTTTTTTAGCCTCTGACATTCTAAATCGATATCCTATATGCAACGTCTTATACGATCGTCGATATATTTTATATAATATATAACTTTTTGCTTTCTTATGTTGATAGTAAATAAGATACTCGGTTAGTTTGCCTGTTTGCTTGTAAAAGCATTCATATCGATAGCAAAAAGTAATATCCATACACTTAGTAAGAATAGCTATTAGTGAAGATAAGACACCGTAATACGTAGCGATATTTCCTGCCCTTCCAAAAAGGACTTGTTTATGTTTCCCTTAGCTTATTCTTGTCATTTGAATGCGTAATGTCTTTCACGCAACGAAACTTCTTCAATTGATTTCTCATTCAAAAAAAGAAGCTCGTTTATTTCTCTTTTTTTTCATCTTCTTTTAAACGAGTAAACACTCTTGAATTATTGGCATACATATCCTTTAATTCGTTAAGATTGACTGACGTACTTTCGTACCGTCTTTTGTAAAAATATACGATATCACGCGCTCAGTAAATTGAAAGTTATTACAAACAAGAAACACTCGAGTGTAATCCCATTTAGCATTAAAATAAGCAAACATTCACGCCTATTAGTAAAATAAGCCTATATTTCTGCTTATTAATAAAATAAGCATTTCTGCTTATTAATAAAACAAGCATTTCTGCTTATTTAAATTGATGGATATTTTTCACCTAATTATTTCTGCTTATTATTAAATATAAGCATATACTTCAGCTTACTTTGTATTTTATATAAAAATTGAATAACTTTAACCATTTCTAATTTTTGGATAATTTACGATAATATTCAAAAAGGATACTTTACTTTTCAAGTGTTTCATATTCATAATAAGAGATTTTTTTGTTTATCGAAAAAATTGAAAATTTGTAGAGATATAATGTCTATCTACATTAACACTGATACAGTACCATTTTATAACGTTTCCTCGCGTGACCCGTCAAGTTTCGACGTTACGTCGTACGTCGATAATGCGCTTGATATATCGTGTATACGTAAAATTCTAATTTTCGTCGTAATCTGATATATTTAACATGCATTATATTATATGATTTAAAAATTTTATCAGCTCATTATCGTTTCAAATCACCCTGACTGACGTTGTGTTCTATGTTATAAGATGAGTGAATTAACTTTCGGAATATTATCGTATTTGACAAAATTCTTTGTAAAAATAACTCGAAACTTTTAGTGAGTCGGGGAGACTCAAACAATAATACAATTAATCAGTTAACAACTCCAAATTTTCAATTTGGATTTAAATAAAACTTGACAATTTGTTCTTAAAACAAGTGTGTTTTTAACAACTTTGTTCTTAAAACAACTGCTTTCAACAAATTTGTTCTTAAAACAACTGCTTTCAACAACTTTGTTATTTTTTAACAACAAAGTTGTTACAGCCGTATTTTTTTAACAATTTTGTTTTAAAAACAAAGATTTTTGTTGTAAAAACAAATATTTCTGAAATTAAAACTTAAAAAGCTTTGAGGAAATAAAAGTATTTCTCTTTAAGGGAATAAGATAACAAATTAGTTTAAAACGAGTAATGCGTTAGCACGGTCAGTAGTTGCTGTTTCGTATTCTTTGAGCCACAAAGTACGAGCCTGAGTACCTGTTAATTAACGAGGACTATTTGCCATGGCAGAGGAAATCGACCAATGAGCTAGAGATCGTTTCATTTCTCAGAAATTAGCAACACGCACTTATTCTGAGAATGTAAAGGATACTTAAGACATCGAGGAACAGGGCAGACGAGGAGATCCCATTTGCGTGAGTACCCTGTCGAGCCACTGAAGCGGTCCGTTTAAATGCAGCTCGATCCAGCAAGGTGTTGAAGTCACGGTTTGTCGACGATATTCTGCGCCCCAACCCTTCACGAAACTCATTCTGATCGTGCACATTCGAGTTAGTTGATACACTGCTTCGAAGCCCTGGGAAACTGATTGCGAAAGTAGAGCAGCAAACTCTTGATTATTGAAGATTTTCAGATTACAGCCTGCAATGAAAAACACCTACCTCAATACAAATTCATCATTTCATGCATGTACATTTAAAAGCGACTCGAGCGAAATTAATTACAAAGCGACACATAGAAGCGTTATTTAAAAACGTTACAAAACGTCGCACAGAAACGTTATAAAACGCAGGGATCACAGTTCGTCCCCTTTTTTACCTAATTCCCTTTTTTTAAAGAAAATCCTCTAAAACACCTAAAATGAAGTATTTCTTCCCCTTTCCCCCTAATTTTGAATAAATTTTTTTTATAATTTTTAAATAATAATACTTCAGACTACTTAGAAATACTTCAAAATTATTTTAAAATATTTTCAAATACTTCCCAATACTTCAATATATTTAACAACACTTAAAAAGACTTAAAAAGACTTCAAAATACTTCGAAATATTTTAAAATATTTAAAAATATTAAAATATACTTAAAATTATTTTTAAATAGTTCAAAATCATTTATATTACATTAAAATATTTCAAAATATTTAAAGACACTTGAAAACAGTTCAAATATTTTAAAAGTATTAGTATTTTAACTATTAAATAAGATATAACAAGATTTAAAAATATTTTAAAGATATTTAAAAAATAAGTAAGTACTTATTTTAATCACTTTAAAATACTTCAAAATACTTGAAAATATTTACTAATACTTGCCAATGCTTCAAAATATCTAAAAATAGTTAAAATCTCTTTAAAATATTTCCAAATGCTTCCAAATGATATAAAAGACTTCAAAATACTTTTAAATATTTAAAAATAATTAACATGTCTTTAAAATATTTCGAAAAATTTTAAAATATTTTAAAATATTTTAAATTTCTTTATTTGAAATATTTCAAAAACCTTCAGCCTGTTTCAAAATATTTCCAAATATTTAAAAATATTTAGAATTTATTTAAAATATTTCAACATTCATAAAACTACTTTAAAATACTTCAGGCTACTTCAAAATACTTCAAAATATAAAAAATTATTAAAATTACTTTAAAATATTTATAAATACTTCCCAATGCTTCAAAATATGTCAAAAAAAATTTAACACCTCTTTATAATATTTCCAAATACTTCCCAATAATTCACAATATTTTAAAATACTTAAAAATATTTCGGACTAATTCAAAATACTTAAATTTACTTCAAAATATTTCCAAATATTTTTCAATTTTTCAAAATTTTTTAAAATACTTTAGTACATTTAAAAACACTTAAAATATCGT
>WNHD01006851.1:0-13508 GCA_011057455.1 Ganaspis sp. Gsp50 | reverse complement strand
TAACAAAAACAATTTACAAATTCACAAATGAAAATAATATTTACTTATCTTAATTTATCATCAAACATAAATCTTGCAAACAGTTAAATAAACTTGAAATGTGCACATGGATGCAGCTAAATTTAATCCGCTTAATTCGTGGGTAAAGAGCGCCTGGACCGGGCACTCTAAGAGTATTGTGCACAGGACCGATGGAAGGGGCATAATAGTGATGGAAAGAAAATATGATAGACAGACCTGCAATCAATGACAACAAAATGGGGTGCTTTAATAATAGGGTGGTTCAAAAACAATTCTTTTTAAATTTATATGCTCGCACCCCCTAGGATTATTCTTTATCTACAAAAAAATACCCCTATTCTTTTATTTTTAAATTTATTGCTATTTAGAGGTAGCTCAAAGCTCATGAAGTTTATCATGTAACATACATAGGAAAAATAAAATTTTTCGTAGATTTGTAACAGAATCCTGAATAATCGATATTTTTCGAACGGATAACTCTCTTTTTTTTAGAAAAGTCCAAATAATAGACACAGATATTTATTTTACAATTTTGTAATATTAACTATATTTTATACAGAGAGTTGCATTAACAATTCATAACTACTGCGCATGTATAAATATCATAGTTGACTACTGCGCATTTCAAAATTTGATGCTTTACTACTGCGCATGTATAAATATCACAGTTGACTACTGCGCATGTATAAATATCACAGTTGACTACTGCGCATGTGTAAATATCATAACTGACAACTGCGCATGTGTAAATATTATAGGTAACTACTGCGCATGTCTAATTTTCATGGCCCACTACTACGCATGTATAAATTTTGTAGTTGACCGCTGCGCATGTGCAAATATCATGCCCTGCTACTGCGCATGCGTAAGTCGCATGTCGCACTACTGCGTAGTATACTACTGCGCATCTCATTTCACAGTGCGATAGTGTACTACTGCGCATCTCGTAGTGTCTGTGTATACTACTGCGCATTTCATACTGTCAATTGAAATGTAACATTTTTAAAAAATTATAAATTTCTTTTAAAATTTGTACTCGAAAGATACTGCCCATTTCATAGTGTCGTAGTATACTACTGCGCATCTAATAATATCGTAGTATAATACTGCGCCTCTTATAGTGTCTTTGTATATTACAGCGCATTTCATAGTGTCATTGTATACGACTGCGCATCTTATAGTGTCGTAGTATACTACTGCGCAAGTCACAGTGTTATTGTATACTACTGCGCATCTTATAGTGTCGTAGTATACTGCTGCGCATCTCATAATGTCGTAGTATACCACTGTGCATCTCATAGTGTCTTTGTATACTACTGCGCATTTCACAGTGTCGTTGTATACTGCTGCGCATATCAAAATGTCGTAGTATAATACTGCGCATCTAATAGTGCCGTAGTATACTACTGCGTATCTCTCAATGTCGTAGTATACTCCTGCGCATCTCATAATCTCGTAGTATACTACTGCGCATGTCACAGTGTCGTAGTATACTACTGCGCATCTCATAATGTCGTAGTATAATACTGTGCATCGAATAGTGCCGTAGTATAATACTGCGCATCTAATTGTGTCGTAGTATACTACTGCGCATCTCATAATCTCGTAGTATAATACTGCGCATCTCATAGTGTCGTAGTATACTACTGCGCATCTCATAATCTCGTAGTATAAAACTGCGCATCTCATAGTGTCGTAGTATACTACTGCGCATGTCACAGTGTCGTCGTATATTACAGTTGACCACTGCGCATGCGTAAATCACATTTCTAAAACTTTAGTGTCAACAACTTCAGTTCACCCTGTAGCATGTCGCATGTCGCATGTCGCGTGATGCATGTCCCTCTAAGGCCTTCGAGATTTCTTATATAGGAATAACCAGTATTGACTAGCCATAGCCTATCCTTAGAAACTACCCCCGTTTGAGAAAATCATCTTCTATCAATTTGATTTAATATTTAGAAATGAAGATTTTTTTTCTATTATCATGAGCCAATGAAAATTGTTTTTTGGGATGTGTAACGAAGTGACTTTTTATAGTGCTCCAAATTTGCTCTCTGGAGCCAAGGTTCTTTAACCACTTCACTGGCGAAACGACTTTTGGGGCGTCAAGCACTGCCGTGCCCAAACTGGCGGAATTACGATAAAAGGCGTCAAAACTATTTCTCAATTATTAATGTTTGTAACTAATTTTTATTCATTTAAACACTTTATAATTATAGTTTAAGGTTCAGAGAACACGACTATGCTTTTAGATAATTATATTTTTAAACTTTTTATTGTTTTTTGCAACGTTGAATATCGACAATTTTCAGTACTTTTAATCAATGGCGCCAAGTAATTACTCAGATATTTCACTAGACTTTTAGTTAATTTTCTTTATGAAATCAAATTTATGTAATAATTATTTATTTTAACTATTTGGTATTTGGTGTTTACCTAAAAGTTACTCTAAATCTTGAATTACTTCTATTTAATTTTTAGTTAGACTCTAGTTAGATTCTAGTTGGATTTTAGTTAGATCCTGTCGCATTGGGGTAGGTAGTAGTCAGTTAAACTCACGGAATGCCTCATGCTAAGAAAGTAAAAGAAGTTTATTTAAATAATGAAAAAAAGATATGAAATACAAAAATAAGTAAATATGTGCACCGCAGGAAATGAATAGAAACCAATAGAATCAGAGAAAATAATACAATAGTAATTGATTAAAAGTTACAAAATAATCAGTGTTCAAAAATAATTTTACAAACTAAAACATAAATAATTCCGCTGTTTTTGAATAACGATAAACGATAAAAAGTTAAACAGTTCTAGCGAAACCTGAAATATCTTTACATTATTCCTTTACGGAAGGACCGCTGAAAAGAATCATCCCCGCCTAAATCATGACGGTTAGTTTTCTGGTCGAACGACTGTAACACGAATGCGTTTTATTACGCATACCGGTCAGGAGCGCTGGGTATCTGGCCGCGTAATATCAGGTTGGATATGACGTAGTTGGAGGGCAGTCAATCCTGGACGAGAGAGACTCCCAGAACCAAGAGACCAGTTCTTCTATGACGCAGAGCGTAAGGATTAAGCTCAAACGAGTCTACACCGAGAAGAGGCTTGTTAGATTTAAAAGATCGCGTCGTTTCAACCCTGGAAGGACAGAATTGAATCTCGACGATCTTCTTGGTTTTCAGTAATTATTCGTGAAGGACCACGACAATAATTACAGAACAGGTTACTCAGAGTTACATTCTCAACCAGGTTTATTTTAAATAGTGAACTGTGAAAATTTCCAGAAAGTTTCGTTTCTGAGACCTCCCAGTTGAACCTTGGCAAGGACACAGAACGATCCTGGCGAGACCGCAGAAAAAGTCTATTCTATCAGCTTTACACCGGAGGCTGAGTACCAATGTAAAGCATCTAGAATTCCCAACCATAAAGTACCATTAAAAACCACTCCCTTGTAGAAAAACCATCTCTTATCAATTTTAATGAGTATTCTATGTCTGGTTATCTGTAATTTTCATATGCAACATCTCAAAAAACAATTTTCATTGGGTCATAAACATGAAGAAATATTTTCAGTTTCGAAGAATTATATTATAGTGATAGGGGATCTTTTTCTTACAGGGGGTAGTGTTTTTTATTAGATTCCTCCCTTTCAGGTTATTACGTACATAATACCCCAAAATTCTTCTCCATAAGTCGATTCTCTCTAACTTGCGTTCGTAGCCGACTTAATTAGAATTACTCGTATTCATCTGGCTCTTACGAACCAGAGTGACGGGAAACTACGGAAAATCTTAACTGAGTATAGCCGATTTATCGACAGTTGAGTGTAGGATGTATGATTTTGAAGTCTCGATATATCACACAAACCAGTCCTCAACGTCAAATCGTTCGCTTTAAATAACTAACGTGCCAAAAGAAAACCCCAGGATAACGAGTGCGAAACCTCGATACACAGCCAAAAAACTCAAGGCATTTTCAAACTGAGCTACTCAGTCGGTCGAAGTGGGGTAGTTTTTAAGGATAGTTTATATCAATTCAATCCTGGTTATTATATCTAACATCCCAAAAATTAATGTCGAGCACATCAAAATTTGTTGGAAAAGAGTAGTTGGACTACTAGGAACTTAAACTTGTAATTTGTTAAAATTTCTGCAAAAATTGATTAATTATTTGCAAATAACAACAAAATTATGTCTGGTATTAATTTAATAACATTAAATTTGTGCTTACAACACTAAAATGCATTTGAAGTATTGTTCCTGGGGACAAAGAAATTTTATTTACTTAAATTTTGTAATTAGAATATTGTTTATTGTAATTTAAACAAAAACCAAACTTCAAAAGTTTTTCCAGACATCAAATTCGTGTTCAGAAGTTCAAAATACGTAGAAAATGTTTTGTCTAATTTCTGCTTCAGACTACTTTTTTTGTGGGGCTCTGTTATTATCTGATTAGTCTATTCTGGTCCGCTAATTCCATAATTCACCGTATGTGACTTACCCCTAAAATAGTAAATTTAGCAATAGTTTATATTATTAGGAACTATTTTTTTTTGTGTATTTAAAATTATATTTTTTATAAAGCTTAAACAATTGTTATGTCGTTTTTCTGTATCTTTAGCACAAAATACGTTTCTGACGATTGGGCATACTCTATTGAAAATTCCTATAAGCGTGGAATCTCTCCCTACGAAATACAAGAACTTGTAGTTGGTTGAGGAGCTTAATGGGCTTATTGGGCAAGGGCTCTGTCTGAACTGATCTATTCGATCGCTACTTAGGGGACGTATTCCGCGAAAAGGAACGGTCGCTAGGAAAACCAGACTTTTTGTGCTTCGCAGGGTCGAAAGCTCAGTGCATGAAAGTTATAATGCTTTCAGTAAGAGAAGTGACTCTTAGGAATCCGGTAGCGATGTCGGATAACTATTACGAACAAATAGGGCTGGCGCTCGGTGGCTCTAACTAAGAAGTGATTCTTCGGATCTCTAGGTCAGGGGGTTCGGAATATCGAGGCGCGAGTCTCACGACCCCCAATCCAAAATGATTCCACCGTGTCGAGGGATGTATGGCATGAGAGAAACCAAATCGGTCGTGTCATTGGAGGACTTGTGCGAAAGGGTCCGAGCTGCGGCTCTTTGAGATATGTGTCTTATAAACCTCAGGACCGTTCTTGACGAGCGGGACCGACATTCAGACTTTCGGATTCTCTTCGAAGGCTACGGATGGAGTTGTCTTAAACGGAGGCACTGAGATCTGGGCGAAATCTTAGTGAGTTTAGCCTTGTCCTTATGTGCGGATTAATGAGGATAGACGATTTAATTCTCTCACTACTCGTGGGTTTCTTATATGGATCAATTTAATATCAAATCGCGAGAGACGGTTGCTTGGGGAGCAGAGAACTTATCGGGGAATCGCAAAGCTAGCTCTATGGATACACCTCATTCTCAGATGGGCTCCGAAAGGGAACCTGAAGGGACAGAGTTTAGAAAAAAGCAGGACCTAATTGGCCATCGTTGCGAAAGCAATCCTAAGGTTGTACTGTCGTTAGAAGACTTAGACCACTACAGGAATGCCGCGTGGGAGAAGATGCTGTCGAATATGGATGGCCCTCCTGACAGATTTGATGAGCCCCATTTAATGAAAGGTTGCTTTCAAGGTTGCTTGTCTGAACGTTGATACGCTGGAATGGCTTAAAAACCATATATAGGATATCAGTAAGACAATGGGTGGGCCCACTTTGAAAATAGTGTAACTGTCTCAACACGAAAAGATGGTCAGGGTTGTGGTCTGGGTCATGGGGAAACCCATGAAACGGGACACAATCCTGAAAGGTATCGAATACCAAAATCCGTGTTTGAATACTTTCAATTGGTGGGTGTATTCGTGTGGGGAGGAAACACTGGGTACAGGGACCAAACCGGGGGGACACTCGCTTTGGGGGTGCCTGAGTCAACTTTAGTAGACTTGCAGGACCGAAACTTTTAAGTTTGTCTTGGAGCTGGTAAGGTCACTTTACGAGTGAACAAGCGAGCTACGGACCCTCAGGTCCATAGGAGGAGCTAGGTGGAGAAGCTGGGCGCTCAGGAACTGGAACTAAAGAACGTCGAACAATCTTAAATGACTGGTTGGAGCATTCTATGCATGCAGATTAATTTGTTTCGTTGTATAAGAACGACGGCGGTATTAGCCAAGCGCATGACAAAGATGCAGACAGCTATAGCTTTCATTCAGGAACTCTGGGTTTACAGGGTCACTATTAGAATCTTTGGTGGATGTGGAGAGCTAATTTGCTTACCACTTGCATCAGTTCCGAGAGCGTGTCTAATTTGGAAAAGGTTACATGCACTCTCATTGACGGAACTGTGTACTAGGGACTCATTGTCAGTGGTTATTAAAGTTATGTACCAGGAGAGGGAGGGAAGCAAAAGGAAAGTTATTATCAACTCTGCTTACCTTCCAGGCGACATAGAACTGGTTCCACTGACTGAAGTAACTAGTCTGGTGAAATTATTGTCTAGAGGGGGGATTACCCTTGATTTTGGGCTGTGATGCTAATGCACACAATAATGTGTGGGGTAGCTCGGATACCAATGGAAGAGGAGAGAAACTCTTTGAGTTCCTAGTGGATACTGATTTAGACATACTAAATCAAGGAAACGAACGAACATTTATAACTGCCAATACGCAAGAAGTGTTGGAATTAACGATAAATTCTAGGTCTGTTTAGGTGACTGTGCAGGATTGGAGGGCCACAGAAAAGGATCTGATGTTTCATCACAGACTCATCACATTCAGAATAGAGGCAGCAGATCAGCCAGTAGGGTGGGATAGACACGAGCGGAGAACTCAATGGGCCTCATATAATGAGGACCTGAGGAACACATTGGTCAACATTCCACCTAAATATGGTAATGATGAAGAATTTATCATCTGCTTAGGGCCATTATAACCTCTTACGAAAGAAACTGTCTAGACAAGAGAAGTGGTTTAGGCAGGATAGCAAACGCATTTACCGTTTCGCAGTACTGTGGCAGACGGTAAGAAGGCTCTTTAATAGAGCTAAGAAAAGTGTAAAAGAAAAATCTTGGGAAGTGTACCATAAGATGAGAGGGATCTAAAAAAGAGAGCTTGAGGTAGCAAAGGTTACTGGCTGGAGAAATTTCTATGAGGACGTCAAAAAATTACCCGAATCATCGAGAATTCATAAAATTCTAGCTAAGGACCCTATAGCCAAGCTGACAGCAATTAAACCCCCAAATGATCATTTTGCACAATCTCACGAGGAATATTTGGAGCATCAGATGGAAGTTAACTTCCCAGACTTCAAAAAGATGGTATTTAACGAGTTGAAATTGGGAAAAGGACTTGCACGTCAGGGCAGAGAATACTGGGACCTAGCCTTAAAGATCGTTATTCCGGAAGGGCTCGAATGGGCGATAAACTCATTCGAGACGTATAAATTAGCAGGAACGGACGAGGTGTATCCGGTTTTTCTATAAACAGATTTAAAGCACATACGGACCCCCTGGTGAAGATAGTGAGAGCATGTGAAGCTGTAGGTTCACACCTGAATCATGGAAGATGACAAGTTGATGTTTATTCCGAAGAATTAGAGAATAAAGGGAATGCGGTAGGTGCCTTTTGAGACATAAAGAACGCCTTTCCAAGCACACCCTGTGAAACAATATGCGAGGAAGCACGGAACTGTCGTGTACCTAAGACACTCATTAAGTGGATCAAAAGTATGCTGCAGGGACGGAGCTTAGTAATAGAATACGATGAAGCAAATACCAAGGGGCTTGATTCAAATGGTTGCCCACAAGGAAGGGTATTATCGACTCTATTACGGTGCATGATATGCATGCAGACGGTCTTCTTTGTAGGCTCAATGCGCAGGGATTTTTACGCAAAGTTATGCTGATGATTTTCTGATAATATTGATAATACTCTTTGAACTAATGCCGAGGGCATTACGAATCGTAAAACAATGGTGCGATCATACTGGGCTGTCTTTGAATCCGGAAAAGACGCAAATAGTCATCTTCACTACGAAATATAAGGTCCCTAGATTAACAGGGCCTTTATTTTATGGCAAAGAGGTAGCAATTTCAAAGTCAGTTAAATATCTAAGAATAGTTCTAGATAGGAAGCTGAACTGGAGGGAGCATCAAGAATACCAGAATAAAAAATGTTGTACTGCGTTTTGAATCTGCAGAAGAGCAACAGGATCGACTTGAGGTCTAAGACCAAATATGGTTCACTGGATATACAGGATGATTTTGAAGCCAAGATTTCTGCATGCGGCAATTGTTTGGTGGCACAGGACGAAGCTTATTACGGTGAAAAGTAAACTGGAGCAACTACAGACAATGGTTTTCAAAGGAATATCTAGAGTAATGAGAACTACGCCAACAGCGGCGCTAGGCTTCGTACTCCTAGAAGAACTTTTACATTTATCCGCGGTAGCTAAGGCCGCACTCACTTTGAGTAGGCCAAAGTCACACGGCAGGTGGGAACGAGGTGAAGAACATACCAGATTCCCGTAGTCAATTCTTACTATCTCAGAAATAAATTTGGGACAATACAGAATGACGAAAACAAATAAATTTTTGTAGACATCCAATCTGCTTTGGCTGCTCTAAATACTCCTGCTATTGAATCAAAACTGTTTTGGCATTACCATGAGTCACTGAACAAATTAGGAAAAAAAATAAGCTTTCATTGACCTGGGTATCTAGTCATTCGGGAATCAGGGTTAATGAAAGGGCCGATGTCCTTGTGAAAGCAGGATCTCAGACAGCAATGGTGATTCCGGAACCAGCACTTGGTATAATGTTGAATGGGGTGAAGAGAATCATCAATAGGTGGATTTAGAGAAGACATGAAAAGTTTGGGCTGTCACAGATGGAGGAAAACAAGCGAAAGCTCAGCTGGAAAACAATCTCAACAAAAACAATCTCAACAAACGTCGATCACGAGATCTTCTTCAGCTCAATAATATCAGAGTAAGAACCCTTGTTAGGCTCCTCACTGGTTATGGATTTCTCAACATACTATGACGAGGAAAGGTGCGCAGGAGTATTCTATTAGAAGGACGCATGCGCAAAAGTATAATATCACAACCCTAGCAGACCACCTGAATCGAATCTGAACCGAATTTTGGTTCAGATTCGGTTCATGATTAAATATTTGCTTATAATCATATATCAAAAGAATGTAATCGTTCTTTCTGTTAAATTCGACACTAATGAAGCTTTCTGTAATTGATATTGACTAAAATAAGAACTGATTCTTATTAAATAGTGTGTAAATGTGTCAGCAGTTTATGAATGATAACACGAAAGAGAGGACAGTGTTAAAAATAGTCGATTTTTGGAATCAACGGGAAACGTAAAGTAAGCATAATTTCCTATTTAGTACCTTATATGAAACATTAAAAGAAATATTTTTATCTACCTCCTAAGTGTGATAAGGGGTGTGAATCACCCCCTTCTACCGTTCTGTGCAGGTGAAAAGCATCACTTAATTCTTCTAAGAATGCATTCAAGAATTTTTCTTAAAACGTATTACCAATGAACATTATTAACTAAATACTCAGAAAAGATATCCATCAATAACCATGCATAAACAACAACCAAAATCATCCCCTGAAATAAATAAACCACCCCTAATACTTTTAATTACATCCAGGACATTTCAGAATTTTTTGTAACAAATTTTGGATGCATGTTATTAATCGAATATCCAAAAATAATATCCATCAGCAGCCATGCACAAAGAACCACTAGAATCATCCTCTAAGCTAAATAAACAGCCCCAATACTTCTAATTACAACCAAGTCATTAAAGAATATTTTCAATAACATATTGTACATGGATATTCATAACTGGATATCCGGAAATGAAATCCATTATTATCCATGCATGAACAACCTCTAGAATCATCCCCAAAGCTGAATAAACCACCCTTAATACTTTTCATTAAAACCAAGTCATTTAAGAATTTATTCAATAACGAATTCTGGATAAATATTATTAATTAAATATCCAGAGGTTATATCCATCAATAGCCATGCATAAACCACCACTAGAATTATCCCCTAATCTAAATAATCCGCCCATGATACTTCTCATTACAACCAAGTCATTTAAGAATTTTTTTAACAACTAATTCTAAATCAACATCATTAATTGTTTATTCAAAAATAATATCCATCAATTGCCCTGCATAAACAGCCACTAGAATCATCCCCTAAGAGGAATAAACCACCCCTAATAATTCGAATTACATTCAAGTCATTTAAGCATTTTTTTAATAACAAATTCGGGATGGATATTATTAATTAAATTTCCAGAGATGATATCTATCAAGAGCCATGCATAAACCACCACTAGAATCATCCCCAAAGGTGATAAACCACCCTTAATAATTTTCATTACAACCAAGTCATTTAAGAATTTATTAAATAACAAATTCTGGATAAATATTATTAATTGAATATCCAGAGATTATATCCATCAATAGCTATGCATAAACAACCACTAGAATCATCCCCTAAGCTAAATAAACTAACCTTAATACTTCTAATTACAACCAAGTCATATAAGGATTTCTATAATTACAAATTGTGGATTAACATCATTAACTAGATATCCAGAAGTAATATCCATCAACATCCATGCATAAGCAAACAATAGAATCATCCCCTAATCTAAATAAACCACCCCTAATACTTCTTATTACAACCAAATCATTTAAGAATTTTTTTAATAACAAATTCTGGACAAATATTATTAACTAAATATCCAGAAATAATATCCATCAACAGCCATGCATAAACAACCACTAGAATCATCCCCTAAGCTAAATAAACCACCTCTTATAGTTCTAATTACAACTGAGTATTTTAGACATTTTTTAATAAGAAAATCTAGATGGAGATTAATAATTAGATATTCAGAAATGATATTTATCTATAGCCTTGCATAAGCAACAATCAGAATCATCCTCAATGCTGAATAATACACCTGTAATTCTTCTTATTACTTCCAAGTCATTTAAGAAATTTTTTAATAACCAATTTAGAATGGATATTTTTAATTGCATATCCAAAAATAACATCTATCAATAGTTACTCAGAAAAGTTTCATATGACTTTAATGTAATTAGAAGTATTAGGGGTGGTTTATTTAGTTTAGTGGATGATTCTAGCGGTGGTTTATGCATGCCTATTGATGGATATCATCTCTGGATATTTAATTAATAATAACCACCCCGAATTTGTTATTGAATAAATTCTTATATGACTTGGTAGTAATTAGAAGTATTAGGGGTGGTTTATTCAGTTAAGGGGATGATTCTATAGGTTGCTTGTGCATAGATGTTGATGGATATTATTTATAGATATATAATTAATAATATTCATTCAGAATTTGTTAAAAAAAAATTCCTAAATGACTTGATTGTAATTAGAATTATTAGGGGCGCTTTATTCCGTTTAGGGGATGACTCTAGTGGTTGTTTATGCATGGCTATTAATGGATATTATTTTTGAATATCCAATTAATGATGTTGATCCAGAATATAGTATTAAAAAATTCTCAAATGACTTGGTTGTAATGAGAAGTATTAGGGGTGGATTATTTAGATTAGGGGATGATTCCAGCGGTTGTTTATGCATGGCTATTGATGGATATAATCTCTGTATATTTAATTAATAATATTTATCCAGAATTTGTTATTTAATAAATTCTTAAATGACTTGGTTGTAATGAAAAGTATTAAGGGTGGTTTATTCAGCTTTGGGGATGATTCTAGTGGTGGTTTATGCATGGCTATTGATGGATATCATCTGTGGATATTTAATTAATCATATCCATTCCGAATTTGTTATTATAAAAATTCTTATATGACCTGGTTATCATTAGATGTATTGGGGGTGGTTTATTTAGTTAAGGAGATGATTTTGGTTGTATTTTATGCATGGCTATTGATGGATATCATCTCTAGATATTTAGTTAATAATATCCATACCGAATTTGTTATTAAAAAAATGCTTAAATGACTTGAATGTAATTCGAATTATTAGGGGTGGTTTATTCCGCTTAGGGGATGATTTTGGTTGTATTTTATGCATGGCTATTGATGGATATCATCTCTAGATATTTAAATAATAATATCCATCCCGAATTTGTTGTTAAAAAAATGCTTAAATGACTTGAATGTAATTCGAATTATTAGGGGTGGTTTATTCCGCTGAGGGGATGATTCTAGTGGTTGTTTATGCATGGATAATAATGGATTTCATTTCCGTATGTCCAGTTATGAATATTCATAAGCAACATGTTATTGAAAAAATTCTTAAATGACTTGGTTGTAATTAGAAGTATTGGGGGTGGTTTATTTAGCTTACGGGATGATTATAGTGGTTGTTTGTGCATGGCTGCTGATGGATATTATTTTTGGATATTCGATTAATAACATGCATCCAAAATTTTTTAAAAAAAATGCTGAATTGACCTGGATGTAATTAGAAGTATTAGGGGTGGTTTATTTATTTCAGGGGATGATTTTGGTTGTTGTTTAAGCATGGTTATTGATGGATATCTTTTCTGAGTATTTTGTTAATTATGTTCATTGATAATACGTTTAAAGAAAAATTCTTGAATGCATTCTTAGAAGAATTAAGTGATGCTTTTCACCTGCACAGAACGGTAGAAGGGGGTGATTCTTACACCTTATCACACTTAGGAGGTAGATAAAAATACTTTTTTTAATGTTTCATATAAGGTACTAAATAAGAAATTATGCTTACTTTACGTTTCCCGTTGATTCCAAAAATCGACTATTTTTAACACTGTCCTCTCTTTCGTCTTATCATTCATAAACTGCTGACAAATTTACACACTATTTAATAAGAATTAGTTCTTATTTTTGTCAATATCAATTGCAGAAAGCTTCATTAGTGTCGAATTTAACAGAATGAACTATTACATTCTTTTGACATATGATTATAAACAAATGTTTAATCATGAACCGACTGAACCCAACCTGAACCGAAATTTGGTTCAGGCGGTCTGCTAGGGAAGAAAGTGTGCGTAGTAATGCATTATGACAAGAACACGTCCTCAGTAATGTACTTTGACAAGAGCACATGCGCAGTAATGTATTATGACCAAAACACTCTGCGCAGTAGTGTACTATGACTAAAACATATGCGCAGAAGCGTAATATTACAAGAACACATGCGCAGTAGTATACTATGAGAAGGACACGCGCGCAGTAGTATACTACGAAAAGGACATGTACGCAGAATTATACTGTCAGAATGACAAGAGCAAATGCGCAGTAGAATACTATGACAAGGACAAGTGCGCAGGAGTATTCTATGAGAAGGACACATGAGTAGAAGTATAATATGACAAGAAAGTGTGCGTAGTAATGTATTATGACAAGAACACGTGCGCAGTAGTGTACTATGACAA
>WNHD01006849.1:0-12682 GCA_011057455.1 Ganaspis sp. Gsp50 | reverse complement strand
AATATTTTTAAATTAAGCTTATAAATATTTTTCAATCAAACAAAAACCTCCAAACTTATGTGTAAGTTTAAAACAAGAAATTATTTTTCTCAGTGTACTGACAATGTGCAATCCTACTTATAAAAAAGATTTATGCTACTGATAAATGATTTATCCTACTGGTAAAGTTGTAATAGCATTGATTAAGTGTTAATTTTACTAATAAAGGGTTAATCCTACCAATAAAGTGTTAATCCTACTGATAGAGTATAAATCCTTTTCACATAAAGGGTTGATATGTTACTGCTAAAGTATTAATCCTACTGATATAGAAGGTTTAATGGTAAATAATTTATCCTATTAATAAAGGGTTAATTCTACTGATAAAGTGTAAATCTCACTGCTAAAGTGTTAATCTTATTGATATAAAGGGTTCATCCTACTGTTTAAACTGTTATTCCTGTTATTGAGTGTTTATTCTACTAGTTAAATTGTCATTTCAGTTTTCAAAGTGCTAATCCTACTGATATAAGTGGACATCTTATAATTGAAGTGTTTATCATTTTAGTAAGGGGTATCCTACTAATATGGAATTAATCCTGCTGATAAGAGGTTTATCCTACTAAAAAAGTGTTTATTCTACTGATAAGGGGTCTTTACTACTAATAAAGGATTTAATTCTCTGATAAGTGAGTTGGCCTACTGATTAATTCTTTATCCTATTAATAAAGGGTTAAAACTACTGATAAAAGGTTTATCTTACTGATGAAGGATTTATCTTGCTGATAAATGGGTTATCCTACTGATGAAATGTTAATCCCCCTGATTAAAGTGTAAACCTCAACTTCTACAGTGTGAATCCTAATGAATAAACTAAATCAAGTAAATAAATGTCGATTCCGTTGATTAAATAAAAAGTTTATTATAAAAAGTTTAGTTTAGTTTTCTTTAAATAAAGTGTTTATCTTACTGACTAAAGTTTTTATCCTACTGGCTAAAGTGTTTATCCTACTGGCTAAAGTGTTTATCCTACTGACTAAAGTGTTAATCCTACTTCTTATACAGTAAACGAAGAAAACACCACTTCTAATAAAATATCAATCCCCTGATGAAAAGAAACATAATTTGCCGATTTCCAGAAACCTCTCAAACATTAATGACAAGAAAATTGGCGACCAAAGCAATACTTCTGCAATTTAATTTCATAAAATACAATATTCAAAGACAAAAGTTCCTCATTGAGGCAAAAAGTAAGTAATTGAAAAATGCTTTAACGTGCAATGAACATAAATCCTCTGAAGAATTATAAGAAACGCGATGCAACTCTGCATTAGAGAATTATCTTAATGACAAAGAGTTGCAGAGAAATGTCCTGACAATTATCCTGATTTTTACAAATGCTTCTCTTCTCAGTGAATGTAGGTGTCGCGATACAAGCGTAGCTTGCTCTCGTGGTTCTGCAGGCAGCATTTTGTGAGACCCTGCCTTACGACCTACCCTTTTTCGGGCTTCCTTTACCCTCCGGCTATCAGAGCCTGTCTTTATCGCTCAGTGTTTCTCTCTCCCTGAGCCTGGCTTCCCCTGTTTCTCTTTTCCCTTCTCTCTCTCTCTCTTTTCCTCTTACCACCACCTCGAATGAACGAGTCAACCCCCACCTACCCTCAAAGCAACCCCTCCAGTCGACGTCGTCGCCGCCACTGCCGCCGCCACCGCCGCGATACATTGCGATACACGGCTCTTGTCTCCACGCTACCTACCTACGTGCAGGACACAGCGCTTAGCCCATAGATACACTAGGCCACTAGGCACACTAGTCACCACCCCTTTAACCCGGTTACCCCTCTGTCCATCCTCATCAACCCTCCAACCGTTTCATCCGACGTACGTTTGCCCGTCCGTATATTAATCCGTCCTGCGTGAACCAACACCAACTTGTCACGAGGCACTAACCCACACGTACACAGACACCGTAAACACGTGTACCACACACGTGTACACAAGTGACACGCATGAGTACACAATCAGTGTAAAGTGCCCCGGATTCTGCACCAACTTTAGTTCCAATCCAGAGTGTCCACAAATCGCTCTAGCCACATAAAAAGTGATCAGTGTCGACAGTGTGGCCCACACTAATTGGGCAAGTGTCTTCCCAACTAAAGTTTGACCAAATTTCTCAAGTCACTTCTTGGCAGTGATTATCAGTTGTCAACAAACAAATTAACCGACGATTAATGTGCTGTGTCCTAACGATCATTTTATTCACGAGATTTGGGTGTGTTACTAGGGATCAGTGAAGTGAAAGAAGGCATTTTTTCAAAGAGTGTATTTTGTCAAAAGTGTTGCCTACTTCCGCCGGTAGTTTATTCTGTAAGTTTCCACGTCACACTGAACGAAGCCTGGACTAATAACTTGTTGGATTAACTAATTATTTCTATTTTTTTCGTCTAAATTCCATGCGGGTTTAGTTAACTGGTTTTCTATTCTCTTCTATGTAAATTTGCAGTTTTTTAAATCGCAATTATTTTAGGTTTTAGTTCTTTAATATCGTTTCTATTTATTAATCGTTATTATTAATCGCTAAAATTTATCGTTATTATTTATAGTTATTATTTATAGTTATTATTTATCGTTAATATTTATCGTTATTATTTATAGTTATTATTTATCGATATTATTTATTGTTATTATTTATCGTTATTATTTATCGTTATTATTTATCGTTATTCTTTATTTATCGTTTTTCATCTTTCTTGTTCATTAACGTTTTTTGTTATCATTGTTATCCAAGATGTTAATTATCAACGTTTCATTTCTTATTATACACATTATTTTCTGTCTTTATTTTACGACAATTTACATTTCCAAAAATTAATTCAGAGACCGAACATTCAAAGACGAATATTGTATTTTCAAAAAATTAAGTTCAAAGAAAATATTAAAATATGTTTAAGAAGAAGAAATAAGTTTAAAAAAATGAATAAAGTTTCATACAATTTTAAAAATACAGATTATATTATTAAACAGAAGGCGATTCAATCAACAACAATTTACAGATCTTTGACAATATTGAAGATCCTGTCTTCAAACATTTCTGATTTTCAAAAATTTGAAGATCTTTCCTTTTTCATTTCATTCCAATTTCCGGAAATTCGATTTTTAAATATTAAAAGTCTCTTTTTCAGGAAAGCTCTATTCCTGCGATAATATCTATTTCAGAAAATCTCTATTCTTTCTCCCTCTATTCCAGAAAAATTAAAAAATACTACAAATCCGTGAAACTCCTCTCTGCAGAAAACGTATAGACCCTTTTCCAAAAGTGTAAAAAAAATGTTTAAAACATTTAGAAAGTGACGGTTCATGTTTAATTTCGAGAACATCAACATGTTTTGAACAAAACATTTCACAGGCACAATGCGACAAGATTTAAAAAAATTGACGTGCAGATTTCTAAATCAATTGTGATTTTGTAAAAATTATAAAATTTAACAATCAATAATGATTGTTAATTTTATTTGTTGAATTCTAAAATCATAGTTCTCTTCTTCTTTAGAATTTGATTACAATTTTGTTGATTCGGTAACTGAAACTGCAACTTTTTTACCAAATCAATGGTCAGCATCTAATCATATTATTGTTACTGACCCCTAGCTAGCAGCGCTAGATACATGGTAATTTTGCATACAATCTAGCGCTGCTAGCTAGCGCCACGAAATTTTTCTACACGGGGATCTATAAGATTTAGGGGTGATCAGAATATTTTACTGATTCAGTTAGGTACTCCTATCTGATCAGATTATTCTTACTTATTCAGTTGCTTGAATCTCGTCAAAATATACCCACCAATCTAATTTCCTAGATCCAATCAGAATGTCTGCAAATCTTGTTTCTCTGATGAGAAAATTGTGAACCATTCAGTTACATGATTTGGATCACAACATCTCTGCAGATTCTTAATCAAACCTGAAAATTTCCACTTTCTGAAAACAATTTTCTTTTCTTTTTAATAAGTAGAATAAATAAATAGAATAAATAAATAGAATAAATAAATAGAATAAATAAATAAATAGAATTCTTTTCTTTTTCTCTGACAAACAAATTTCTAGTTCAAATTTTCCAAAAGAAGTTTTCTTTTCTAATTTTCGGAAAGAATGTTTCGCTTCAGACTCTCAGAAAGATGAGCTTTCTGTTCTAAGTATCAGGAAGAAGCTTTCTTTTCTAAGTTTCAAAAAGAAGCTTTCTCTTCTCAGATTCCAAAAAAGCTCTCTTTTCTAATGATAAGAAGAAGTTTTCTTTTCTAATGATTAAAAGAAGTTTTCTTTTCTAATGCTTAAAAGAAGTTTTCTTTCCTAATGATTAAAAATGCTCCATTTTCTGTTTCACAAGAAAGTTATATTTCCTGATTCACGCGTGTAGGGAATTTTCCTATTAAAAAACAAGTTAATTTTGCAAACAATTAGTTCAATTAAAGGAATTTAAACTTGAGTTTAAACGAAACGTCCTTACAGATTCAGTTTTCTGCATGAAAACATTTCACCTAAATCTTTCAAAGGTCAAACTAAAGCATGTTCATGAGTTTAGTCTAATTAGACAATTTCCCCGGATCCAGTTTTCCAGCTTTCAGAATATTTCAGCACAAGCTGCCAAGATATTTCTCTAAATTCTGCTCCACAAAACTAGAAGATACTTTTCAGATTCAATTTCAAAGCTCCAACTGAAACATTTGCAATTATTTTTATTCATCAAAACCGACTTCATCTAATATCATTTTTCCAGTGACAGAGTTTTATTTGAACTTTGTTTTAGATTCTCGAAAAAAATTATTCCAGTTTTATATTTCTGTTCAGAAAATATTTAATTTCATACTTCTGGTCAGAATAGATCCAACTTTAAACTTCTCATCAAAATCGATCCAGTTTCATATTTCTCATCAGAATGGTTCTTCTTTCATATTTGTAATCAGAATAGATCTTGTTTCATTTTTTTGAATAGATCTTGTTTCATCTTTCTAAATAGATCTTGTTTCATTTTCATCAATAGATTCTTTCTCATCTTTATGATCAAAATAGATCTTTCTGATTAGAATACATCTATCTGATGAGAATAGATCTTTCTGATCAGGATAGCTACGGTTCCACGTGTTTCAACAGTATTCTGAGGAGCCGTAGTTCAAAACGAATTCTATGAGTTGGTGGGGAAGATGAAGACGACCGGTGAGCTTTGAAGAAGCGGAGGTCAGTGTTTGGTCTCTTAAAGAGTAACGTGCGTAGGAAACTCATGAAGAAAACTGTACACGATTTCGCGTGGCCTAACCGGCGTGCTCAAAGCAGTCGTGGTCTCGTTTCCCGCGCGCAAGCACAACCAGTCAACCAACACCAACATCGACGAGCCGACAACCAACGCAACGCCACCACCAACCAACCCCTACACACAACAACCCAAAGAGGCATCCCCCACTCTGAATCGCACAACAGCAAGAGCGGAAGTACTAGTCAGTCGCCGAGCGACCTTCCGACATTACGGGTTAGCTTGAACCCTTCTTTTGAACCTTTTTAATCATCGTACTACTCATTCTCAAAACGTGACAACATCCCTTCACATTCCGCGAGAAAACACCAAAAGCATTAAATCTATTCTTAAACAGTTGCACCCGCAACGGATGGTTTCGTACATCCTCCAACTAGATTAGATTCTACTAGATCAGTAGAGACTCAGATTTACTAGTCAAAGATCAGACCCTACTAGCCAAAGATCAGACCCTTCTAGTCAAAATTATTCTTAACATTTTTATAATGATCAAGGAAATTAAATAAAAATTTGTTCAATTTTTTCAAAAAAGTAGGCTGAGTAATTTTTCATTCCAGTGTGACGTATTTTGCTGATAAAGATCTTGATTGGTTAGTACCAATCAGATAAAAGATACAGATTACAATAAGAGTTTGTAACTTGTTTAAAGATTAAAAAGAGAAAGAACGTTGAGAACGTTTGAAAAAATATTTGTAAAGATATTTCAAGTGGTTAGACGACTTCGAACAGTGTGACGGTGAAGAAGAAATTCGGTGAAAGATTTTTAAGACGTGAGATTGGTGACTCCGCGGTCGTTTACTCAGAAAGCAATCCTTGTGTACTTGTTGAGCCACGAGCTCTTAGTTTAATATTTAACAAGATCCGGAGAAGTGTGCCGCTGCTGTTGCTCTTCCTCAACAACTGCTCTCAAGGCACGACGACGAATCAGGAATTCGTAGACCAAAAGTGTTTTACAAGTCGTAAATAAACTGTTGAACGTGCCGGGAACACAAATAAACTCTCCAGATCAAGAGAATACTTCCACTTGTGGTGAAAATAGGAGATGCAAGCAGCCACGTGGTTCGAACGCGTTCTTTTCTGCGCGAAATAAAGCTCGTGCTTTCGACTCTTATCTTCAGCTATCTACGGCTGCTTTTATCTTCAGCTGATATTATCTTTAGCTGTTTTTGTATTCAGCTGTAACTTAAGAGGATTCTATCAAGTGTCATCATCTTCAGACAATTTCGAGAACCATCATCTTCATCTGGGATCATTTTTAATTGTTATCTGCAGCGGTGATCATTTGTAACTGTCATCATCTTCGGCTGACATTATTTTTAACTGTCATCATCTTCGGCTGACATTATTTTTAACTGTGATCATCTTTAGCTGTGATCATCTTTAGCTGTGATCATCTTCAAGTGTGATCATCTTCAAGTGTGATCTTCTTCAAGTGTGATCATCTTCATCTATCATCATATTCAGCTGTGATCATTTTCAGCTGCCATCATCTTCAGCTGTCATCATCTTCAGCTGTCATCATTATCAGCTGTGATCACCTTTAACTGTTTTCTTCTTCAGCTGTGATTAAAATCAGCTATTATCATCTCCCGGTGTGATCATCTTCAGCTGTGATTATCTTCAGAAGTAATTATCTTCTGCGATCATCCTCCGCTGTTATCATCCTCAACATCTGCACTTGAGGATCTCCAAGTACTTCCAAGACACTCACTTGAGATTGCGAGTTACCTGTCTGCGGGTAACTGTATTTCGAAGTTTGTCCTTGAAATTTAGTTACAGTCAAGAAACTAAGTTAAGATTATCCGCAACTTGGCCCAAGTTAGAAGAGCAATCTCGCGAGAGTAGAGCCCTGAGTAGTCAAGCCTACATATTCAGAATTGATTCTCCTTCGGAATCAATCAACCCCTGGATCTTGAGTGATTAACCTCGAGCATAAACTCACGAATCTCAGCAGATCAAGAATCAAATTTCGCGCGATCAAGGATCAAATTTGATCAGCATTAAAGCCACAGCGATCAGCACAAAATCACAATCAGCGCAAAATTACAAGCGATCATCACAAAATCAGTGCTCAAAGATTCATCAAACTGGAAGAGCTTTAGATTGAAAAAAATTGATCAGAAATATTTGATTAGAAACAATTAGAAACGATTAGAGACGATTAGAAATAATTAGAAATAATTAGAAACGATTGATTAGAAACACAATCGACTAGAGGCAAAATCCTAGCCGCAGGTGATAATCAAGAAAAGGAGCAGGTCCAAGTGGCTCAGGTCAGGAGGATCGTAAGCAACAGCAGCAGCAGCCGGTCTTTGCAGAGGCAAGAGATCAGCGGTCCGCGAGGTTGGGTGCAGTGGTGCAGTGCTTGCAGGGAAAGAAGGGAAGTTGGGGTGGCCTCGTCATCGGGAAGTTTGGCTCCAAGTGCACCGGGCCCCGGGGCTGCAGTGGTGGGTTGCCTGGTTGGAGTGTACCCGTGTTCTCAAGCTTCGGCGGGGCCCAGGGGCCCCACAACAGCTCATCTCATCCAAGGCATCCCCACATCTCAGCAGCTTCAGGGGACCAGCTGTCGCGCCTGTTGCTGCTCCCATATCAACCATCATCAGCAGACACCTGCACCAGTCCAGCTCACCAGCCAACGGGGCGGTCTATCTCTGAGGGTAGCGAGGGTGGCGTCCACCACCTCCGTCCGAGCCGCCCCCTACGCCCATCCCCAGCACCAGGGGCTGGGGCCAGAGTGCAGGTAATCAACATTTAAGACTTTCCTAAAAAGCAGTCTCGATCCTTCTAACTCAACCTGCAATCTTGGTTCTTCAAACCTAACCTGCAATCTTGATTCTTGAGTTTCAATTCTTCAAGTCCAATCTCGATTTTTCAATTCCTCTGTTTTTCAACTTAAAGATTCTTATTGATTCATCCTTCAATTTTTATTTTTCAATTTAGATTTTTTAACTTAAATCTGCATTCTTCAATTTTGATACTTCAAGTTGAATATTCATTCTATAATCTTTGTTCTTCAAATTTAAAGATTCAATTTTTTATATACAATCATGTTTCTTCAACTTAGCTTCAATTTTTAAACTGCAATCTTGATTCTTCAAATTTTTAGATTCAATTTTGTTTTGCAACCTTGATTTTTTCAAGTTTAAAGCTTCAATTTTGATTCTTCAATCTTGACTTTTCAAATTATGTTTCAATTTTGATTCTTCAATCTTGACTTTTCAAATTATGTTTCAATTTTGATTCTACAATCTTGACTTTTCAAATGATGTTTCAATTTTGATACTACAATCTTAATTCTTCAAATTTGATGCTTAAATTTTGATTCTACAATCTTTATTTTTAAATTTAAAACTTCAATTTTTAATCTTCAACCATGATTCTTCAAATTTTAAGATTGTTTTTATAATATACAGTCTTGATTCTTCAAAGTTAAAGCTTTAATTCATAATTTACAATCTTGACTCTTCAAATTTAAAGCTTAGATTTTGAATCTAAATACAACCATGATTCGTAAAATTTTTAGATCTAAAAATTAAAAATTTTTTTAATCTAAAATTTTGATTCTTCAAAGTGACAGATTCAATTTATAATCTGAAATCTGAAATCTTCAAAGTTAAAGCTTCAAGTTTTGATATAAAATTTAGATTCTTCAATTTTGATGTTTCAAAGTTGAGACTTCAATTTTGATTTTTCAAATTACATCTTGATTTCACTAATCAAAAGTTATTTAAGAATATCTAATGAAGGATCATTCATCTTTTTGCAAGCAATCTTGATTCAGTCAAAACAACAATTCAGATTTTGTAAAGAATCATTAAAAACAGAAGCAATCTTGGCACTTTCATAATAAATCAATGAAGATTTTATTTAAAGAAATTCCAGAAGAACAGATTAAGTAAATCAACTTTAGAAAACAGATTGTAAGTGAACAGAGATTAGAAAATAAACTAAGTAACGAAACATTGAAAAACAAATTAATTGTAAAGAATGGTTAGAAAAAACAGTATATGAAGTTTAGCCAAACAGTAAACCATGGTTCGAAAATACAATAAAGATTTTAAAAAATAATATAAAGATTTTAAAAATCAATAAAGAATTTAGAAAACAATAAACGTTTTAAAGACAATAAGGCTTTTAGAAAACAATAAAAGTTTTAAAGACAATAAGGCTTTTAAAAAGCAATAAAGATTTTAAAAAACAGTAAGGAAATTTTAGCAAAAAAGTAAATATGGACTTTTAAACAAAGTTAGAGAAAATTTAGGAAAACAATAAAAAAAAAGATATGAAAGAAAGAAAAGTAAAAAAGATATGAAAAGAATTAAGAAAATTTAGAAAAACACTTAAGAGAGATTTGAAAAAAAATTAGAGAATATTTATTAAAACTGTAATAAAAGATTTATAATTACAAACATTAGAAAATAGTAAAGAAAGATTAAAAAGAAGATCATAAAGTTAATCAAAACAATAAAATTAAAAAAGTGAAGAAAGTAAGAAGAAGCAAAAAGTACAGATGGATTAGAAATGACTGTAAATTAAAAAATTAAAGTAAGTAAGCACAGAAGAATTATAAATTACTTTTAATTAAAAAACCCAAATAAATACAAAAGGATAAGAAACGAAATTGAATTAAAAAATTAAAATAAGCATAAAGAAGGATCAGAAACGAGATTGGATTAAAAAATTAAAATACGTTCAAAGAAGGATTAGAAACGAGATTGAACAAAAGAATCTAAATAACTATAAAGTAGTATTACAAATAATTAAACTAAAATTTCTTTTTTTTAAAAAAAGGAAAGAATTTATCGAGCTTTCTGCTCCATCTTTGAAGCCTGTGGCTTGATAAATTCATAATTTGATTGAAATAAAATTTCTTTTATTATAAAAAATTTGAATTTCTTTAATTATACAAAATTAAAATTTCTTTTATTATAAAACATTTGAATTTCTTTAATTATAAAAAAGTAAAATTTCTTTTATTATAAAACATTTGAATTTCTTTAATTATAAAAAAGTAAAATTTCTTTTAATTTTAAAAAATTAAAATAAATAAAGAAGGATTAGAAACGAGATTGAATTAAAAAATGTAAAATATCCAAAAAAGATAGAAAATAAGAGAACTAAAAAAGCCTGCACGATAACCGCGCTCTCTCTACTTCTGCTACTTGTTCCTCTTCTTCTTCCTTGGGAAAGTTGATTCAACTGCATCAAACGCAAGGTTCAAGTGTAAGAGTTAAGCGAATGCTATTAATGCTCAAAGTGAAAAGATAAAGACGTGTTTGAAAGTAGCCCGACGAAGTAAGATTGTGCGGCGAAGCGTTCGGGACGTATTAGCAACAAATACCAAAAACGAACAAAACAAAGGTGTAGGGAGGAGACGGGCGCAGTGGGTGGAGGTGGTGCGCACATCCTCGGCAGCCCGATGCTGTTTGTTCCGTTCACGGTGCCGACTTTCCCCGCGACGCACCACCAGACGTCTCATCCGGTCCACCAGACGCACCATCAGCAGCTGCAACCCAGCAACCAGAATCCGGTGCAGCAGCCGCCACCACCACAGCTCACTCAGCTCAACCAACTGAATCATCTCAACCACCAAGGGATAGTACCTGTGACGACCAATCAACCCACCGTTCACAGTACCAGCTGTTCACCGCAACAGCAGGCTACTACACCCAACAAGGTTAGATTTTATCAATTCATTCAATTATACATGCACTTGTTCTGCAATTTACATTTCTTTCTCCTTTATTATCTTTCAGAGTGCGATTTTAATTTTTTTTTTTATTTTCAAATTGTACAATCTTTTACAGAAGGGGACCAATTGCATTGAAGATTTCTTCAAATTCCGATGTAGTTTTCTACAACTGTTCAATAGCTTTCTTAAAATCTCGAGTATTTATTCAAATATTAAGTGATTTTGTTATATTATTTTTATATCCGCATTTATTAATGTTTAAAAATTATTACAGGGCTTTTTGCGGTAAAAATGTTTATTGTTACTGTTAATTTACATCTTTTGCGTTAGGAGACCTCATCAGAATGTTAGTACATCAGTATGTTTTCCCATCAGTCAAATAAAGCTAACAAAGAGATATATTGGATTTGTATCAAAAAATTATATAATTAAGTAGGCTTTTTAAAGTATAATTAAATTTGAAAATGAAAATTTGTGCCAATCATGTAATTTTTAATTGACTTACTTTTTCCCTTTACAATCCAGTCTCATTTTAATTGCATAAAGCATAATAAATATAATGAACTAAAAAATATTGAGCTGAAAAAATGTGTACATTACCTACAATAAACTCTGCGGGTGTTCATTTTTCAAACCTAAATTTGAACACTTTAATAAACATCAAGAAACGTTTTTTAAAATTTTATGATCAAATGTTTTAAAGTAAGGGAAAAAACTCGAGAAGAATTCATTCTTGCGAACTTTTTCTAAATAAGATCAGTAGAAAGTACTATTTTAAGTCAGACAATTTTATATTTTCTGGATTTCCATAGGATAGATTTGGTATAAAATGACTTAAGTCAGTCAATTGAATTTCTATATTTTTACACGCGAGATTAAGTAGAAGATCCAATTTAAGTCAGACAATACATTTTTCAATTTTTTATAGTACAGATTAAGTAGATAAAGGGTGTTAAGTCAGACAGTTTTCCGACTTTCACAGTTACAAGTCAGTAGAAAAGTCCTACTTAAGTCAGACAATACCAATGCTTATTAACAGACAATACCAATATCTGTTTTTAACAATAGATTTTCAGTAGGAAAAACCTTGTTGCGTCAGACAGTACATTTATCAAATGTTTGTAGTAGATAATAAGTAGAAAAATCGAGTCAAGTCAGACGGTAAAATTTTCCGACTTTTACAGTCACAGGTCAGTAGAAAACACCAAATTCAGTCAGACAATATCTATTTTTGCTTTTAACAGTAGATCTTTAGTAGAAAAAACCTTGTTTTGTCAGACAATACATTTATCAATTTTTTTAGTAGTGATTAAGTAGAAAAAGTGAGTTAAGTCAGACAGAAGGGTTTTCCGACTTTCACAGTAAGAAGTCAATGGAAAACAGTACAGTTTTATAGTAGAGATTAAGTAAAAAAGGCGTGTCAAGTCAGACAGTAGAATTTTCCGACTTTCACAGTTAGAGTTCAGTAGAAAACTAGTTTTAAAGTAAAGATTAAGTGAAATAGCGTGTCAAGTAAGACAGTAGTATTTTCCGCCTTTCACAGTCATAGGTTAGTAGAAAGTGTGAAGTGGAACGTATCGTTTTGAGTCAGACAATATAATATTTCAACTTCCCGAGTCAAAATTTTGAACCTCCTTTTATTCTCTAAAATTCTCTTAAAAAATGACCTCTTTTAGTCCTCAAACTACGCAGATAATTCTAAATCTG
>WNHD01006847.1:0-10300 GCA_011057455.1 Ganaspis sp. Gsp50 | reverse complement strand
CATTTTTGTCATGTAATTTTTACAGATTTCATAGAGGTCCACTAACGCTACAATTTAAAAGTGATTTCACAAAAATCGGAAGATATAAAATTTTCGGCGGTAAAACTTAGCTTTTCACCCATATATAAAGTATATATTTTAACAAGAAGTGAAGGACTAAATTACAATTTTTCGTGATTTTTGCCAATTACATTTTTTTAATAACTTTTAAAATTATCATTTTTTAATGACAGTTCTTTCGAGAAAGATTTTCTACATTAAAACACGAATCGAGTCATCTATATAAAGTATATATTTGACCAATATTTTATTTAAAGAACATCACCGTTTAATTATTTTTCTTTAAAATACTATTTTATAATATAACTTTTAAAAGTACTAGTTTTTAGTAACTGTTAATTTGCGAAATTTTTTCTATGTTATGAAACGAATTGATTTGTATAATTTTAAAATTTATGAATTACCAAAAATTTATGGATAAGATGTCAGCATTATTCATTTTTATAGATTTGAAATTGTTTCTCTGAGGAAGGAAAATGTTCATAAATAAACGTACTTTTCCACTAGTTTAAGGTACACTGAAGCTTCACTTATTTAAAGTCCCATTTATTTTAAGTCGCACTTATTTGTACCAATTGAGACTCCGGATCTTAAAAGGGACACACGCTTGGATTCTGGTCAAAACTTTTGGCCCCTAAAGGTGAAATTTCGGAAATTGTTCAAAAGGAAATTTTGAACAATTAAACAAGCGATAAAACTGCATTTTGAACAATTTCCAAATTTTTAACTTCAGGGGCCAAAAGTTTTGACCAGAATCCAAGCGTGGGCCTTTTGAAGTGCATGAATTTTCTCCAAATCTCAAATGGCCTAATCCTTAACTGGCCTTATCTTTATTGGGCCTAATACTTATTTGTCATAAACTTTATTTGACATAATTTTCATTTAGCCTCATCGCCATTTAAACTAACTCTTGTATGGCCTAATCTTTTATTAACCTAATTTTTATGTAAGCTAATATTAATCTAGTCTAATTCTCATCCATCCCAATCTTTATTTAACCTAATTCTCATTTAGCCTAATTATTATGTGGAATATTTGTTATTTGGCCTAATTTTTGTTCAGCCTAATTCTTATTTGGTCGAAATTTTATGTGGGCTCAGTTTTAATTTGACTGGTCTTTATTTAACCTAGATCTTATTTGGTCTAATGTTTATGTGGTAATTGTCATTTGGCCTATTCTTTGTTATTTGTCCTAATTAGTGTTTGGCTTAAGCTTTATCTGGCCTAATTTCTATTTAGTCTAATCTTTATTCAACCTAAATCTTATTTGGCCTAATGGTTATGTGGCCTAACACTTACGTAACCTAATCCTTATGTGCTCTAATCTTCAATCAACCAAATTCTTATCTATCCCAATATTTATTCTGCCTAATTGTTACTTGGTCTAATTTTTGTGCAGCCCAATTCTTCCTTTCCCAAAACTTTATCTAGCCTAACTTATATTTAGTCTAATCTTTATTTAACCTAAATCTTATTTCGCGTAATGTTTATTTTACCTAATTGTCATTTAGCCTTATCTATTCTTAATCTAATTCTTATTTAGCCTAATTCTTATTTAACCTAGTCCTTATGTATTCTAATAATTATATGGTCTAATTGTTATTTGGCCTAATCTTTGTTTAGCCTAATTTTTATTTGGCCTAAACTTTATCTGGCCTAATTTTTATTTACATTAGACTAATCTTCATTTATCTTAAATCTTATTTGGCCTAATTGTCATTTAGCCTATTCTAATAAGAACCTAATTCTTAAGTGGCATATTTTTAATTTAACCTAAATAGTTTCTGTTCTAAATATCATATGGTCTAAAGTTTCAAGACTCCTGTTTTACAAGACTCCTGTTTTACAAGACAGTTCTTTTTCTATTATGTACAAAGTATAGGCTTGCAATTATCGGTGTAACAGTGGCAATGGCGATTTGAGTCACTTCTTAGCCAAGTGGAGAAAAGTGCGAGAAATTTGTAAATTGCATATTACTGCGGTCTCTTATACATATATATAAAGCATAGTAATAATTCAATTTTGCGCGCCAACCCCCCAGATTTTTTATTCTATTCTATTTTATTTTTTAATTGTTCGTCTATCTGTCATGTCGCTTCCCTCACTTTTAATTTTGACCTTGAAGTCCTCTCTGTCCATCTGCCTGTCTTTTGTTCTTGACTGTAGACATAGACCTTGACATTTGAACTTAAGATTAGACTTGACATTTGATCTTGACCTTTCAACTTGAAATTTGACCTTGTCCTTTGCAAATTGTCTGCCTAACCGTCTATCAGTTTGTTAGTTCGTCCTTTGAGCTTGGCCTTCTTCTTTGACCTTGAAATTAAACCTTGACATTTGATCTCGATCTTTGGAATTTGTTTGTCTCTCTGTCCATTTATTTCTGCTTGTCTGACCATGCTTTGACATTGACCTTGTCCTTTGACCTTGAAATTAAAAATTGTCTTTTTGTCTGTCCCCGCACAGCACTAGATATTTCTTGAAAATTGGCAACCTTTCCTCAAGCTTTGAGATCTTGCAGAAAGCTTGCTGCAAGATAGACAATGTTCAGGAGAGGTTGCCAATATTTAGGAAATATCCGGTGCTGTGCGGGTTTTTGGCCTCTAACATTTGACTTTCACATTTGATCTTGACATTTGGCCTTGAACTTCGACCCTGGGGCTGAAACGGCAGCGAAATATTTTTATAATATAGGGAGATGATGATAATTTTAAAAGTTATGAAATGAAATGCAATTTTAAATTACCAAACTAATAGAAAATAGACATTTACTTTATAAATTCTTTGGTAAGATATCTACTTTATGTATAGTTCAATCAATGGAATATTAGATGTAAAAAATAATTAATCTGTGGACTTTTTTCCATAAAATATTGGTGAAATACATACTCTATATTGGTAAATCGATTCGTTGTTTATAAAATGAAAAAAAAATTTGAATAGTCCCTATCATTAAAAAATCATAATTTTAAAAATCATATCATAGAATGGGATTTCAAATGTCAAAAATAATAAAAAATGACAATTTAATTTATTTATTTTCGTTTCGTGTCAAAATACAAAAACATTTCCATTTTTTAAAATTCTGTCTGTTTCTTTAACATGAGAGATATCAGGGTTTGAACGAAACAAAAATATATCTTTTTTTGTTTCGTGCTTTGAAACAAAATTGACTTGGAATAATAAAAAAGTCCATTGAACTTTTGTTCCGAACCTTAGGCACGAAACGGAACAGAAATTAAGTTTGTTCCGTTTTCGTTTCCATCGCTGATATAAAGTATAGATTTTTTGTTACTAAGATGAATTTACTATAATGTTTTAGGGAATTCCCTTTGCTTGGGTACTGATGAAAAAAAGAACTTATACTCCATATTTAGCAGTTTTTCGGAAATTGAAAGATATGCTTCCAAATTTTAATATTGTTGAAGCAATGACAGACTACAAGACTACATTGCAAAGAGTTTTAAGATTTACTTTTCCTAGAATTGTACTGCATGGATGCTTCTTTCATTACTGTCAGGTGTGTATAATTGAAAAATCAACTCTAAAGTTTTTTGTAACTTTATAAACAAATGCTTGTTGCTTCTAAACCATTTTATCGATTTGAATAAAAGCTTTACAATATTGAAGAGTATAAAATAGACGTATGTTTCATGTTTAATGAGTTTAAAAAAATTGGATTTTTCCTAATTGTTTAACAAATTGTTTGTAAACAATTAATGTTTTTCAATGTTCTGGACCTTTAAAGAATTAGAAAAAATAACAATATACTGTAAAATTAATAAGAATTCAAATTCCGTTGAGAAAAAGACTAGACTCAATTATTTTAGAACTTATGAGCTAAACAATACTGCACTGCGTGGTGCGGTGCACAGTGGGGCAAAAAATATGTCCGTGGACAAATGAGGAGAGAGGTCACAATTTTCATCCGTTTTAAACGATCTTTTTTTTTAATTTAAATCTTATAAATTTTCTCATAACGCTATCGTTTTTGTTTTTTGAAAATATTTGTTCTTTAATTGTTTAATTATTGTAAAAGCTAAAAAAAAGTATTTTAAATTGATTTAAAAATTTGTAAATAAATTCTCAAACTCTGAAGACAGCTGTGCTGTTAAAACGTAAAAAGAATAATTCTGGTTAATAAAAATTGTTAATAACCATGTTGATTATTATTAATTGACAAATTTAACGAAGAAATAAAAAAAAATAAATAAGTAAAAATTAAAAAAAGACGGAGTTCATACTATCAAAAACAATAATAATGTGCATTTGTTAAGCAAGATTTGCTTAAACAATAGTTATCGGCAATTTGGATTTAGAGTGGCGTTAATCGAGTGAAAATGATTTATCTAATCTATAAAATTTGAATAATTACGTGTTTAACAATTGTGACAAATAAAATTGTTATCACAATTGTTTATAACATAGTTTTTGTTAATTTATAATATTAACTTTTAATGATAATTACTACAATACTAGGAATATTTACAATATTAAATTATTCCTTTAAAAAAAAAAAGTATTTTTCACTGTAAACAAGTATAGTTTCGTGTAAAAGACTATCATTCAACTGAAAGTGGCTAAAGAATTGAAAGGAATAAGCTAGGAACTTATCTTGATCTTGATTAAATTGTTTAAAAACTTATTGAATTTGTTATTAACAAATAAGTGAAAAAAGCTATTTTGATTTAAATAGAAGTAATTAGTAAATAAACTCAGTGATACTGTAAATATTCCTAGTATTGTAGTAACTATCATTAAAAGTTAATATTATTAATTAACAAAAGCTGTGTTATAAACAATATAAAACAAAACAAAAATAAAACAAATCGATAACGTTATGAGAAATTTTATAAGCTTTAAACTAAAAAAGAGATCGCTCAATACGGATAAAAAATGTGACCTCTATCCTCTTTTGTTCACGGACATATTTTTTGCCCTAATGTGCACCGCACCACGCTGCATCACGTCGGAATACCACGCAGTGCAGTATTGTTTTGCTCATAAGTTCTAAAATAATTGAGTCTAGTCTTTTTTTTCAACGGAATTTAAATTCTTATTAATTTTACAGTATATTGGTATGTTTTTCAAATTTTTAAAGGTCCAGAACATTGAAAAACAATGCTTCCCTGTGAGGAAGCAAAATTAATTGTTTATAAAGAATTTGTTAAACAATGAGGAAAAAACCAATTTTCTAAAACTCATTAAACATGAAACATAAGTCTATTTTATACCCTTCAATATTGTAAAGCTTTTATTCAATTCGGTAAAGTGGTTTAGAAGCAACAAGCATTTATTTATAAAGTTACAGAAAAGTTTGGAGTTACATAACTTTTGTGATAAAAAGAGAAAAATTTTTGTCTTCAGGGGAGTTATTATTAAGAAGAAATGGAACTGTTTCTGAAGATTTTGTTAAAAAAAGAGGATAGTCATTTTTCTCGTGCTGATTTCACAAATTCTGATCCAACTACTTACCTCAAGTAAAATACGATTTTAATTGTAAGGGGCAAAATTTCTCAAGTGAGCCGACAAAAGTCATTTTTCATACAGCTGAACTTTACAAAAAGTTTACGGATAAGTACATTATCCACCAGGTACTATTAATTTCTTTTAAATATATTGGGTAAGAGAGTTGGAAAACTGCGTAGAGTGTGTTCATTTCCTTTTATAACGATTGCAGTGTTAACTGTTATAGAAACAGTGAGAAAAATGCTTTTTTGATAGTGTGATTTTATGTTTAAAAACCATGAAATATATGACCTTTACTCAGAACATGTATTATTTAAAATTAACACGTTGTATTGCATATTGTAATGAATAAAATCATGCTACTATTATTGCACATTTTCACTTCAATGTTTACTTTTATTAACTAAGTGGATTAACAAGTAATAAATACTATTGACTGTTGTTCAACATTATTCAATCAATCTTTCGTTTTAATATTTTTCTTGCAATATTGCATCAATATTTAAATTCATTATTGCCTCAAGATGGACATAAAGGTAACATTGAGGGTATGTTGTTGCAATGTCGCACTGCAATATTCAAAACATTGCTATGTAATATTGCTGAAATTTTAAGGCAATATTATATTCTATTTAGACTATTAATTGTACAAAATTTTGGCCTAAATGTCACGCTCTGTTTCCACATTTTGAACCCATTGCCCACCTTGTCATGCTTTGTCAATCTGTACTGAACACCTATCCCTAAAGAACGTCAAGTCTCTTGACCCCTCCCCCAATTTTGAAAAAAGATTTTTAGCGACAATAAAATAATATTGAACAATTACAATTTTTGGTCAGTTAACGTTTTTATTTCTCTTATTTTTCAGTTATTTTTACATTAATACTGACATTTCGTTCAAGAAAACTTGCGTATACTATTATCTCGCAGTTTTTCTAATTTTGAGAACAATCTATATTATCAACCAAAAGTAATAATTAATTATAACATACTTTTTAAAAATTACAGGAATCACTTTTTATATTAAAACATTTATATGGAGATAATTACTCTTTTGCGAAATATATTTTAATGTTAATTTTAAATTAAAGCTATAGTTTTTTGCATTGGAAGAGGGAACTAGTGGTATGAGTGCGAACAAAATTTAATTTGTGATTTAGAATAATTTTTAAACTAAGAAAAGAATTGAGACGACACACTTAAGAGAACCCTCTCCTTCCCCATGTCTGTCACGTTTGGTAAAGACCCACCTTCGTCCCAGAGCGTGATGTCATTTGTGAACATTACCGTATGATTGTGCTATCAAAATCATAACTGAACAAAAAGCAATTTGAAGTCAAGAAAACTAACTTCTCATACGGACAAAATGAATAAATTAACGAAAGAATAAACATGTGGATTATTATTATAATGTAACTTCTTTTTACAGGCACTTTATAAAAAGGCAAAAAATTTGGATTGCTGAAAATGTTTAATGCGGAAATATGTAACATTTTAAAGCAAATTATGGCACTGGCTCTTTTAGCCGGAAATTAAATTTTTGGGGCGTCTGATGAAATATTAGAATCCATAAATTTACAAATGTATTTGAAAATGAAATCGTTTCTTGTTTACTATGAAAGACAGTGGCTGCTGATAGTTACACGTCAATTACTTAGCGTCTTCAATATGTGTAAAAGAACAAACAACGTTCTCGAATCCTACCACCATTCTTTGAAGAACAAATTTGGTTTACGTCCAAGCACTTGGTTTTTTCAAGTAAGTAAAATTCACAAGGATTGAAAAAACATTAATTTTTTCAGTATTATAGAATTAAACAAGACTTCCCTATGAGGAAGCAAAAGAATACAATGGAATTTTAAAACGTTAATTTTTCCGTTAATATGAAATTAAAATAGAATACAATTGCAACAACTTTTTTGCATTCCAAAATGCTAAAATAAGTCTAAATACAAAGGTATGTTGAATTCCACATATACCCTGGCAAAGCCGCTGTCTCATAATTGGATCGTATTTGATCCACTTTTGATCATGTTTCAATTTTTTTGTAAAACTATTCAGTGATTATTTACTTGTTTTCAACAAAATTAACTATGAGTTTTTACGAAAGATGGAAAGAGAATCAGAAGTGGATAAAATACGTTCCACTGACGATCCGGCGCAGTAAAAACAAGGTCTTAAATTTAATAAAGGCTGATTTTAATACTTGGCTTACCTTCAGTAAATAACTATTTAATCAAGAAAATTAGCTTAAACTGAAAGTTAATGTCTTCTTAACTCACAGTAAAGTAATTATTCGACTGAATTTCAGAACAATGGTCTGAATATAATATTTATCGTTATATTATGAAGTTAAGAAACTAACTTCTGGAAACAAGTGTCTTCTGATGTTGATTTTCAGCCCATCATCACTTAATAGGCGACACGTGTACCGAAGCGCAAACTAGCGGCAGTGTTTTCAAGGTTGAGCTTCATGGTCGGCGTCAATCCTCGTGGCGTGGATTTCTTTTAATTGTTTTATTAGTTAAATTTTCAGTTAGTATAAAGATTTTGCTTAACAATTGTGACTTCTATTTAAAGTCGTTCATTCTTTATGTTAAAATGCTCTTGTAGTGCAAGCTCGTGGAAGATATTGTGTAACTTATGAAAATAGAAAATATTCACCGCAAAAAGTGTTCAAGTTGTACATGTACAGATTTATATGAAACAATATGGTGTTTTGTGTGTGAATTTTGAACATTTTCACTCTTATAATAAAGTTTTGAGTTTAATACAGTTATTTATTCTGTTTCTCAGTAATAAAGGTAGTAACATTTCATAGCATCAAGTAAATGAGATTGATTCTTAGTTGAAATCGCCATTTTGGATTAATCCTAGCTTGAATAGTAACTAAATTCCAGTCTGCCTTTTGCTTTAAATGTGGAAGTTAGTCTCTATCATAACTGAATTTCAGCTCTTCCATGAGCTTGTGACTGAATTTCAGTTCAGATGACATCTGATTTCCTTCTCAATATAGCAGTATTCTTTTCAAACTATTAGTCTATGCTAAATTCCAGAGAACACGGTCTGGTTTCGTTTACACCTTTAAAAAAGCATTCATTTGGCTTGAATTTATGACTTTATTTGTACTGTGAGTAACTCCGCCAGGGCACAGTGTAGTTTCAGTAACTCATCAGCTATGTGTTTGACTTTTGCGCAGATAAGTTGAGTTCAATTATTCGGGCATTTACATTTTCTTCTGCGTTAATTTTTAAATTATAGTGAAAAGAAATAAAATTAAGTATATATTGTCTTCTTCTTACTGGATACAAAAGAATTCATGGAATTCATACAATTTAAAAAAAAATTTAACTCTTTAATTCCTCGTAATAATTTAGTTTGTTAGTTCTTTTGGTTTATTATATCTTGGGCTTTCTTTTTTAATTAACCCAATGCTTACCAGAGCTCAGGTGTGGTTTTTAAAATTAAATTTTCTTTTTTGCAAATTTTGTGAATCCCTACTTGATAATACTATCTTCTATTTTCTCGGATTTTATTCATTCATTACTTTCATTAATTTTCTGTACTATTTTTTAATTCTACGCGTTGAATTACGTTTTTATACCAAATATTTGTCCTCTTATGTGAAACAGTTTCGGAGTTAGAGCGATTCAAAATGGTCATTAAAAGTGAAAGTAAAATCTTTCTGTTTTACTGGCAAAGAACTGTAAAAATAAAGGAATATAATATATATATATATATAATGTATATATATAATAATAACTATTAATAAATAAAACACCTATATTTATTCTAAAATGTACTGTACATTGAAGTATTTAAACACATGCTTTGTTTTTCAGACAAATTGGTTAGCTTGCAAGAAGGATTAAGGTATGATTTAGGCGCATTGAGAAGAGGCTACTTAATTACTCGTTTGCCAAAAGCAGTAAACGTTGTAAAAGATGCATTTCTTCAGAGTGCTTGGAACAGACTGACATTGCCCGATCGTCCGACCGCCTTGCAATTTCTCAACGAAGTAATGGACGTGATTTCTCAGCCTTTGCTACAAAATTTTATTTCCGACAACTTGTAATTGAAGAATGAAAGACGAATGATTTTTTATTATTGATGTAAAATATAATATTTTTTGAAGAAAGTGTGTTCTAACGATTTTTCTTTTAATTCATTAAAATAATCAATATCTTTATTTTATATCAATACTTTTCGAGAAATAGATGCTCAAGAGTGTTGACAATTTTTTTTTGTAGTTTGCTGAGATTTATTGTTATAAACAGTTGTAAAGAAACGAATGTTTTTACACTTGCATTTAAGAGGATCCAAATATTACACTTAATTGTTTCTGATCATTATAATCCCAGGCGGAATGATTCTGCGGAAAACGTACCACGGAAATTCTGTAAGGAAATTCCGTACGGAATTCCGTACAGAATTCCACAAGTTCTCCGCACCCCTGAAAAATAGTGTCTGGACAAGTTCCGCACCAAGTTTGACAAATATTTCGAACCAGGATGTCTCAAGTTATTATCCTGACGTCCAGGAGGTTACAGATCAAATTCATCAGGGAAATAAATCTCAAATTGAAACATTCGATCACCAGAGAGTCAAATTGTGCGATCTCGATGTCCAAGTGGTTTTTGGTCAAATTCGTCAGGGAAGTCAACCTCAAATTTAGAAAGTTAGTAACTAGGAAGTCGAAAAGTGCGATGTCCTTGTCCAGTTGGTTCTCGGTCAAATTTATCAGGGAAGTTAACCTCAAATTCAGAATGTT
>WNHD01006846.1:0-10866 GCA_011057455.1 Ganaspis sp. Gsp50 | reverse complement strand
CATGGGAAACTTTAAGCTCTTTGAGGCACCATTAAATATTAATTTAAAAAAAACGAAAAAATACGTGTCTCTTTATTTTTGATTTGTAACATAATGAGGGGTTACGAAGTTCAACATTCTAAAATTCGTTTTTTAAGAGCCACCCTAATGAACACATATGTGTACTAGGGTGGATAGAAAAACATAATATAATATTATGTTTAATGTCTAGTTTGAATAGTGCCCAAAATGTATATTGACATTAAAAACCTTAAAAAATTTTTTTAATGAGTATGAAAATCAATGATCTTTAGCTCCCGCAAAGCTACTAAATCTTAAAATGTTGTTAAAAAATTATTAGAAATGCAAATATCAAACAATTTTCTTTTCAATTCAAGTTTGAGTAGTTTCTAAAACTTTTTTCTATTTATTTTATTACAAAATTTTTTTGACCTATGCTAAAAACTATTTTCTTTAGCTCCGGCAGATCTGAAAGTTCCAGAAAAAAAGTATGTATGGGGCAAAATTTCTCAAGTGATCCAAGTGAAACAAAAAAATATCTCGTATCGGACTGAAACTTGCACAAAGTTTAGTGTTACGAACGAGTATCTCAGCCACCAAGTATTATTAAGTTTCATCAAAAAGTGTAGAAAGGGGAGGGGAGTCAATTTTTTGCTAAACAGTGGGCTTAGGTTTTTAAGTGTTTATAGTTCCTTTGTAATAGGACTTGCAAAAAATTGAACTTCACATTTTTGAAAGGTTTCTTCCTGCTCTTTCGAAAAATGTAAACAAATTTTGATAAATTTGAAAGTTGAACATTTTAATAAAAAATTAATATATTTTTGATTTTTTTGAAGAAACAACCCTTTTTGAAGAGCAGGAAGAAACCTTTCGAAAATGTGAAGATCAATTTTTTGCAAGTTCTATTACAAAGGAACTACAAACACTCAAAAAACCTAAGCCCACTGTTTAGCAAAAAATTGACTCCTCTCCCCTTCCTACACTTTTTGATGAAACTTAATAATACTTGGTGGCTGAGATACTGGTTCGTAACACTAATCTTAGTGCAAGTTTCAGTCCGATACGAGATATTTTATTTGTTTCACTTGGATCACTTGAGAAATTTTGCCCCATATATATTTTTTCTGGAACTTTCAGATCTTTTGCCGGTACTAAAGAAACTAGTTTTTAGCATAGGTAAAAAAATTATGTAATAAAATAAATAAAATAGAAATACTTTTAGAATTATTTTATAAAAATGTTTTAGATACTGCCCAAACTTGAATTGAATAGAAAATTGTTTGATATTTTTATTTCTAATAAATTTTGACCAAAATTTTAAGATTTAGAAGCTTTGCCGGAACTAAAGATAATTCATTTTGGTACTCATTAAAAAAAATTTCTAAGATTTTTAATGTCAATATACATTTTGGGCACTACCAAAACTTGATTTTAAAAAGTTTGTGTTCATCCATTCACACTAATGTGTTCACGTACTACATGAATTTTCAACCTGGTTTGCTATATGTTACGCTTTAATTGTAAGTTACTAAAATGGCTTCTCTCACAATCAGTAGGGCCAAGTTAGGATCAACTTAGAAAATGTTAAACAGTACTGTCAAGTTAGGACCAGCTTAGGGCCAATTATTATCAATATTGGCATACCTTGGGGATTTTCACACGGGTATTCTTAATATTTCTTATGCTAAAGAGTTATTGTAGAATGTTTCCAAATGAACTAAAAACTGACCCAGTATTGCCACAGAGCAGTTATGCGCCCATTTTTTGGTTAGGGTGTTTTATTATAAATCATATACAAATATAATAATAATAATTATAACATATTAATGATAGATTTTAAATATGCCATGAAGAAGAAGCACACATCAAAAGGGCAGAAGAAAGTATGCAGTTATATCACTACCCGATGTAAAACATTTTATTAAATCAAAAATATAAGTGTATCATATATCAGATGTTCCAATCGTTCGTGATTTCTTCATTATAGAACAGATACTTTTATAGTGTTGCAAAACTGTTCTTCATTATAAATACAAATATCTTCTACAACTAAATTCCAAACAGAATTTTACAACAGTTAAATCACACTGTTCTAACAAAGTTCTAGAACGAAATAGGAACATCTGTTATAACTTATTAGTAACTTTAGGGTTCTAGAACTATTACGTAACAGTTGTTTCAGAAGTGTTCTTCATTAGAATTACAAATATATTTCAGAAATGAACTTCAACAAAACTTTGTAACAGTTACATCACACCGTTCCAACACAATTCTAGAACTGAATAGGAACATCTGTCATGAGTTATTCGTGACTTTAGGGTTCTGGAACTATTATGTAACATACCAGATCTGTAACCAGCTTGTAACACATGTTCTGTAACATTGTGCCTTTCATGTTATAGAACATGTACAGATAGTGTTCGCTGGGAAAGAATGAATGTATGAGTGAATGAAATTGTCGATTATTTTTACTTGATAATAGTCTATAGTGCACATTTTTATAGCAAATACGACAAAGAAAGGAAACTTTGTTTTTGATTGTTTTGTTCTTAATTTGTAAAATTAACAGAAAATGAGAGATAAAATGTTTTTGAATCGTTTTCACTATTTACGTTGCGCATTGAAGCATCATTTTATTTGTACGCATGTGACAATGTTTGTATATGTCGTAGGCATATAGCCATTTCAGACCAGTAGCTAAAAGTCTGGTTTAGTTTCTAATTACCGCCCAGTAGACGAATTCGAATTTAAAGATACTTTTAACGTCTATTTGCCTAGAAAAGTCAGGCCATTAACCAAATACTGCGTTATTGGGCTAATAGACTGAGCGTCTTTAGGCTGTAAATATATGAACAAACACTGTAAATATATTATGATTCAACTCTCTTTAATTAACATAAATATTATTATTCGTAATACAAGAAATTCTCGTAGGGTTTGCACTTACATTTATCAAAGAAAATAATTTTTAAAACAAGCTATAGTTTTCAAATAAATTTTTTTCTGTTCACTCGCAATAAATGTGACGGAAAACAACTATCGTTGTGCCAACTGTAGATCGTGGACCATTAAATTTTAAAAATATTGTTAGTATCATAACTGATAATAGTGAGTGATATCAAAAATAACGTGCACCAGATTGGTACAAAGAATGGATTTTTAAAACGATAGTTCCCGCAAACATATTTGAAAAAAGTAAACGCTAATTTTCTGTCGGTCATTGACATACCTGAGGGTGAATATTTATCGTTACAAGTAGCTGCATATCTTCAGTTAATAAGTGGAGAAAAAGGCTTCAAAAAATGTTCTTGCAAAATTAATGTGAAACAGTGCAGGACAAAAAGATGTGCTTGTTTTAAGGCTAAAATTTGATGTAATTTTCGTTGTCATTCAAGCTCCTTTTGTTGCATTTAGTAAAATGTAATTTTATTTACACATGAACTTGTTATTTACAAATTGATATCAAATGTAATTATAGTACAATCAAATTAGAGATTTTACAGCGAATGTTACAATTATTATGCTTAAGCAGTGTTTATATTCTAATAGCCTAAAAATGGCCAGGCTATTAGCAAACTAACAACTTTTTGGCTATTGGCCTGAAATCGTCAACTGGCCGGCCATTAGAAAGAAATAGTATATTAGATAGAAAGTTGGAGAGTTATCAAATAAGTTTCAAAGACATCTGAAGAAACTATCCGACGCGAAAAATACTTTAAAGTCTAAGAAATTTGAATACAGTAAGGCCTTGCTTACCGTACGCTTTGCTTATTTTTAGTGTACTCCCCCTTCCATTACTACCTGCTTTACGTACCGTACTCTTTTCAATGCGTGCGCACACTTGTTAGTGCCGTCTAAAATTATAATTTTAAAGCGTGCCAGTTATTATTTATGATTAAGTGTTTAAAATTTTAATTTTTCAACAATAAATCATCTTCAATTCATTAAAATGAGTAGTTTTTAATTTATATGAATATATTTTTTAAATACGATGAACTATGCATATGTTAATGTTTCCGCCGCATATAACTGGAACGTATATGAGTTTGAGAAGGTCTTTGGTAGGAAGAATACGATATGCAATGCAAACGATTCGACAAGAGTACGGTGCGCAAGGCCTCACTGTACACACAACATAATCTTTCATATGATATTAGTTTTAAATTTTTTGATTTATTGTTACAGATACAGGCAAAAACGTTACCAATGTAAAGATAAATGAAAATAAAATACAAAAACTTAAATATCAAAGGTTAGCAAGATACTATTTGGCGGACTGTGTAAAAAGTGAAACGAACAATATTATATTGAGTGCATCATCGTACCATGCACAAAATCACATTTTAGTTGTTGGCTTCAATAATGGATCTTTTTTCCTTTACGAACTCCCAAGTGTCAACCTTATACATTCTCTCAGGTATTATTCTAAACAATTTAATATATCCCCTTAACCTTCAGAGAAACTACCCTGTAAGAAAGGATTTATTAAAATGAATTGATATGGTTACACGAAATTTCAAAATGACATTGCTTTAAGGGATTGGTACCACATTTCACTGGCTTTTTTTCAAACATTTTCTTTTATTGCAAAATTTATTTTGTTTACATCAAATTCTTTATACATAAAATAATGTATTTTGAAAAGTTAAAGAAAATCCTTATTCCTTATTTATTAGGTATGGATTATCTTCCTCATAATGTTGCCTGAAACTACCCCTACTTTTGATTGTCTGACATGATATCTCAAATTCAGGACATCTGAGAAATAAAACTTTATTATTTTCTTAAAAAGTAAGCTTGTCGCTATCCAAACTACAATCAAACCTTTTCTATGGAAACAAAAACAAAATGGCAGACACTTTTACTTTTTAACTTTACTCATTCAATATCATTTATTTAAACAACTAGCAAAGTATTTTCACTGTTAAATCATGTTTACAAAAAGAATATATGTTACGGACAATGTGCGGGAACCGGGCAAGGTCCGAGAATGGCCGGGCATTGTTGACAATGTCCGTGCAATTGCGACATTGTCCACTCATTTTCAGCAATGATTTCATGAGGAACAGTAGCTCTATTCTTTCTCTTTTTCTGATAGCTTTAATTGAGAGAAATTTTGACTTGTTGAGTGATGCTGTTATTTTCTGGTCCGTATAATTATGGCACATATTATTAGTTTTTAATTTTTGTACCTATGGTGAATTTTAATGCATTTTTCAATTCCTTTTTTTTTAATTCTAAACTAGGCTATATGGGGGAGGGGAGGGTTCCAAGCCATGACCACGTATTCTATTACAAAGTTTTTTATTTTTATATTTTGTAAATACTGCAGGTAATTTATATTTAATTTTCAAGTTTCATTGTTGAATTAGTAAAGATTTTTGTCCAATTTATATTTTATTGATAACATTTTTTAATTTAATAGGTACTTGTAAAAATGACAAGTCGCAAAGAAAGGTACCTAAGAAGCAAACGAACTTAGGTTATGTTTGGTGGTAGTTTTAACTTGAGTAAAGATTTGTTTTAAATTTTCTGAAATGAAACAATGGGGTACCTTTCTTCGCGACGCGTCACAATAATTGTTAATGTAAAGACCATTATCTCTAAAGAATTTGTATTAAAATTTAAACTTACCATTTTTACCCAGAATGTTTAAGTAGAGTAAAAACTTAATATTTTTTGTTGGATATGTGATTTTTGTTATGTGTTAAAATAAAAAAGGTGAATGATTACAATTTATCTCATTTTATTTTATCGAAATTAGGTATTCATACATTAAAAATGCTTCTTAAAAGATTTTTATAAAACTACGTTCTTCCTTAGGAGGATGGGGGGAGGGGGGTTACAGCAAAAGTCTTCGTTGGACCACATGGGAGGGAGGGAGGGGTCCAAAAGTAACAAAAATAGGACTATCTGGTTTATGAACGCTCCCTAATTTTAAAACACAGGCACAAAAAAAAGTGTCGTGGCCAAGATACTACACTAGTCATTTCCGACGTATTTTTTGGCGCTGAATCCGAATCTGAGCTGAGAAATATCAGATTGGCTCAATTTTTTGAGAAAAGCCCAAAAAAACTGCTCAAAAAGGGGAAAAATCCTAAATTTTGATTTTTTTATTGCCGCGACACTACACTAGTCATTTCCGGTGTATTTTTTTGCGCTGAATCTTATTCATTTTCGTTAACAAAACATCTCTTAACATTTTTCTGATTTGTGGACCATCTAATATGCCCTACTTTAATTTTGCGTCTGTAACATGTGGAAACATTTTTTTTAATATATCCAAAGCAATTACCCTCTTTGTTTAAAGATTTGATATATTGCTTCACAAGTCCTAACTTAATGTGCAGAGGTGGCAGAAGAACTTTCGAAGGCTCTACTGAGGGCTTGGATTTGACATTCTTTTCCTCAGGTTTAAGTGATTTTCTTCTAGGCCAGTTTTTCTTTATATAATGGTTTGCCCGATCTCTGCTATCCCACTCACACAAGAAGCAAGGCATTTTGGTGAATCCAGAGTGCTGTCCCAGCATTATGGTTATAATTTTAAGGTCACAACAAATTTGCCAATTGTAATCTGGATATTTAATCTTTTCTAATATTACTCCCAACTTTCCATATTCCTCTTTAGTAATGACTGAATATGCAATAGGAATTGGAGCATATTTATTCGTGTTGTGCAGCAACACGGCCTTCATACTTTTTTTTATGAATCAATAAACAACCTCCATTCACTACTAATCTAACACCCTCATTTCATTTCATTCATTAATCCACTCACATCTGTGCAATAGACTAAAGAAATGTCCTCTTCATGAATGAAATATTTTCTAAAGTCTTGCTCCCTATTTCGATAAAAAGATAATTTAACTTTACTTGAAGTGAAGTTTCTGTTTTTCATCCAGGATACTAAAACTTCTGATCCATCCTTGGGTAAGCTTAAATTTCTGATCAAATCATTCAAATCTTCTTGATTTGCTAAAGCCGGTTCCTTTTGAATACGTTCATTTTATGTCCGGTAGATATCTTCGTTATTATCACTTTCGCTTGTTTCTTCATCATATTCAAACTCTTCTTCTTCCCTTGAATCAATTTCCAGACCCGTATTTTCATTAGCTGAACTACTACTATCTATATTTTCATTCGACGCCCCGTCACATTCAGAAACAAAAATTGGTTTTGTGAAACTTAAATCCTCTGGATACAAATAATTCAATTTTGTATTCGAATTAATCCCATTTAAATCAGTCATGCAAAAATTTTTCTGATTAACGGGTTTCCTCCATATACATGGAAGCTTAATCTTTTGCTTTACTTTATTATTTAGCATTTTAGAACAAATGTTGCAAATTTTTTTTGGTACCCAGTTAACATCTTGATTTAAGATTTCTAAGTTAAAGCAAGTTTTGTAAAGTTGCTTAACATTTTCATTGATTTTTCTGCGATTTTTTGGGGCCTCATGTGGTCAATTTCTACATGAATTTCATTGCGAAATCTAAATATTTCGAAAAGGAAAGAACACAAACCGCACCAATGCTCACTTACAGAAATCACAATTTTATTTTTAAACTTCAATAATACATTTACTCTACAAATACACATCTGTCGTAGAACTTGTCAAATTTTATTATATCTTTTCTTACCCCAATAGCCTTCTCTCTCTCATCGTGGGAGAGGGAGAAGGTTATCATCCAACCTATTTTCCGACTTCCTACCTGAGCCCTTATTCTCCCGTTTTGGAAAAAGACAAAAACCCAGGTAAGCCATCGCTCGCATCTCGCACCCTCATCATCAAACAAAAACAACTCTGTTTATGATCAACCATCATGTTTGCCACAAATATTACTAAACTGATTCGCATCTTTATTGCAATTGTCACGAGTTTCTACTCGTTCAACTGATTCACCTGAAGAAACTGCTGATTCATGATTTGTAGCATTATACTCTAAAGTAGCCAAGTTCCCCACTACTATAGAGCTACATTTGCCGGATGACGACGTCTACGGGCCTGCTTTCCCACCTTGACCAAACGCCGATATTGGATTTCCGATATCCTGCATAGTAAAGCACTTTTTGCTCGTACCTGTAATGACGGCGTGAACACCGTTTACCCAAGGACTTTGCCAGATGGCTCTGTTGCTCAACGTAACCACATGGAGGTGCCCTGGTTACAGGTACAAGTGAAAAATATTCGAAAAATGTTTTTCAACTCCATGCAGAAAAATCATCGGTTGATCATAATTTTCTTTTTCTTTAACTAGAGTATAATTACGAAGAAGAAACCCTCTGCTATTAAAAACAACCTTAGCTTCTATACAGTCCTGTGTAGAAGCTTAGGTTGTCTTTAATACAAAAGAGTTTCTTCACTACGAGAAGTGCCCGCAGACAATACTTGTGATAATCTAAAATTTCTGCCTCCCATACAAAAAATGACGACTTACACAGTACTATGTCAATATTGGTGTATAGTTGGGATTATACGGCCTTTTATTATTACCCGCAAGTACTGGACCTGTACTAGCGATCAATACTGTCAATGTACTGGTTTACATGGCGGTAATCGCATAAATCAGTAAAGATAGCTAGCATTCAAACTGTGCTCAATTTAAGTTTTCTTAAAAAATGAAGTAAATTTGAATCCCCATACCCACATTTACAATATTCTATTAATTTATTATTTAGATTTATAATTTACATAACAAAAATTAAAATGAATCAAAATCTGAAAATGAAAACGTTCTTCGAACGAAGAATCGAACCTCGGACCATTTTGTGGATAGTCCAATGAGATACATACCCATCTATCAAATAACGGAAATGGAACAAGTTCTACATGCTGAACTTGTACATAAACGTGTAGAATTGAACTATTACGTACAATTGTGATAGTTTTTAATGGTAAACTTGTTTAAGTTTCTTTCAAGTTTATTTAACCAAGTTTTTGTACAAGTTTACTTTACAGAACATGTAGTTCACTTCTACAAGTTTTTGTACAAGTTCAGCATGTAGAACTTGTAAAGATTCATTAAGAGTCCACATCCACAAGTTTATGAAGAAGTTCTACTTAAAAAAGTTCTACATGCTGAACTTGTACATAAACTTGTAGAAGTGAATTCATACTTGTTTTTTAAAGTAAACTTGTACAAAAACTTGTTTAAATAAACTTAAAAGAAACTTGTATAAGTTTATCATTAAAAACTATCACAATTGTATGTAATAGTTCACTTCTACGTGTGTATGTAAAAGTTCAGCATGTAGAACTTGCTTAAGTAGAACTTCTTCATAACTTCTTCATAAACTTGTGGATGTGGACTCTTAATGAATCTTTACAAGTTCTACATGCTGAACTTGTACAAAAACTTGTAGAAGTGAACTCATACATGCTCTCCAGTAAGAAGGCTTGTATTAAAAAGTATTAAAATTTGTAATGTTTTTTAATCTCTGATTGTGCATGAAATTTTAATACCATAAAAAGAAATTAAAACAATAAAAATTGAATTCATTTCAGTACCATTTCAATATGTCAAACGTAACCTCAAATATAGTTAAAAAAGGAAACGACCTTAAAACAGAAGAATCCATACATTTAAGTTAAAACTGTAAAATATTCTAAAAAGGATGTTAACAATCAAACTTTAACACGTTGTGTAACATTTTGTCTTATTAATTTTAATATTAAAGAAACAAAAAAAGATATTTTAAAAAATTTGTTGCTGGATTCTCCTAAACATTTATGTTTTAAATGTTTTTATAAACACTAAATGATAATGCCAAAATAATTTCAATGAATTCTAGTCACTAAATTTTAAGTAATCAAGTAATAAAAGTAAAATTAATTATTGTATTTCAAAGTTTTCAAACCATGTGCATTCTATTCATTTATAAGGTATTAAAAGGAATTGAAATATTATAGCACAAAATGTACATTCTATTCATTTATATGGCATTAAAAAGAATTGCAATATAATCGCAAAAAATGATTTTTGATATAAAAAAGTATTAAATATAGAATAAAGCAAAACGAAATTTCGTTATTAAAACTTCTGGCACAATCAGGGTTTAAATATAATTGAAATGCACTCATTTTTGTATTAAAATTAGAAATTTAAATGTTATTTAATGCAAGCCTTCTTATTGTTAGCGGTCTGTAAAGTAAACTTGTACAAAAACTTGTTTAAGTAAACTTGAAAGAAACTTGAACAAGTTTACCATTAAAAACTATCACAATTGTACGTAATAGTTCAATTCTACACGTAATAAAAAAAATCAAAATTTTCGATTTTTTCCGTTTTTGAGCAGTTTTTTAAGTTTTTCTCAAAAAATTGAGCCAACTGATATTTCTGAGCTTCTGAACTTCTTATGTCATCGCTCTTTCTGGTCTCAAAAGATCCAAAACTATTAAATTTTGACCTATTGTAACTAATTTCTCATAAATAACTTGAGAACCAGCATTATGTGCCAAGCTTAGACAATGTTTATTTAGTATTCATAAAAATAAAAAACAGTTCACTTAAGGCCAGCTTCAGATAAATTTCATAAAAAAGGATTCAACAAAAAACAGAAGAACCAGAAAAATAGACATAAATATCAAATTAGTATTTTTTATTGATTAATTGATTGTCTTTTCGATATAATTTAACATCGTTGGTGAGTAATGAATGTAAAAATATTTTAAGGGTAGTTCATCCCCTCCACTTGCACCAGTGAATGTCAGATAAGCTGTTTTATTTTTTATACCAGAAATTGAGTTTAATTTTTTTTTTTCTATGTATTGAAATATAGAGGTATTTCCGATTGTTCGAAAACTGCATCACCCCTTTATTTTTAATTTATCACCTATTTATACCAATTCACAAACTCAAAGGGAGG
>WNHD01006844.1:0-14206 GCA_011057455.1 Ganaspis sp. Gsp50 | reverse complement strand
GAGAGATTGTTTTCTTTCAAAATTTTAATTATTAACTACCGAGTGATATCTGCTACAATATAATAATAATAACAATAATTATAAGATAACAACAAGACATTATTTAACTATATAGTGATGTTAACAATTGCATAGTAAATTTAACCAAACAAAACTAGTAATCCTTTTTCCAACCACGTATACGTGGTTAATAATACCAATTATTTTTTTTCGGTCACACATTAGATTGTGGATCAGTGTTGGATTTTCATATAAATTGACTTGACACGAGAAAAAGTAAATTTAATCACATCCATAGTTGGGTGTCGAAAAATGATTTATATTTTGGGTTATTCGCGTGAAAAGTGGCCCAGTTTCTGAGTTTAATTAATTTGCACTAGTTTTACCGCTGACTGCGTAACAATTTTTATTAATTGATTTTGACAGTAGGACGATCGATAGGTGTCAGAAAGGCTATCCGCGACGCTCATTATTAAGTCAATTAAGGTGCTCCAGTCACTCACCGACAAGGAAGTGCCTGCGAATTCATTAAAACTTGGAGATTGTCGCGCCAAACGAATTAATTGGTACTTAAGGCGGATCCCTGAAGAATATTGCTTCCAGTCTATAGTTTTTTGTTTTGTTATTTCATTGTTTCTTTTCTCCATAGACTGTAAATTGCAGTTTGATATAGTTAAAAATCACTCTCTAAATCCAAATAAGTGAGAATCCACTTATTATGTCAAAAGTCTTCCACCGCACTTAAAATAAGTGAAAATTAACTTATTTTAAAGTCAAATTTCACTTATTTTAAGTGCATGGAAGACTTTTGACTTAAAATAAGTGAAATCCCACTTATTTAGATTTAGAGAGTACGTGAATAGGAATTTTAAAAAGTCTTGTATTTGGACATTTTTAATGTTTTCCTGCTCTCTAAATTTGAATTAGTCACTTTTGGGTGTTTTGACTAATTGGAATAGGACCGAATCGTTTATTAAATGATTTAGTAACTGCTTTGACTAATTTTTAGTCAATAGTGACTAATTCTCAGTAGAAAACTACAAATCCATTTTGTAAAGTTTACTAATTAAATTAGTAAGGGTTACAAAATGAATTTGTAGTTTTCTAATTGAGAATTAGTCACTATTGACTAAAAATTAATCAAAACGGTTACTAATTAATTTAATAAACGATTCGGTGCTGTTAAATTAGTCAAAAGTGTAAATTAGTCTGACTAATTCAGATTTAGAGAGTGGATTTAAATGTATAATTTGATATTATAAATGTATTATAATGTATTACTATAAAGTAATAATTTACTATTATTATTTTATATTATTATTATTATTATTATTTTTATTATTATTATTTTATAAAGAAGATCAGTTTAAAAACAATTTCTGAGTCCTAATGATTAACAATATTTTGCAAAGTGTATTTTTCTCGAAATTGAATTTATTTCATTCATGAGCGCCATTTGCGGTTGATCATGAATGAAAAAGTAATTTTAATTTGAGCCGTTTTGGTTGCTTTTTGGGACGTGATCGAAATACGTTATGTCTAGAAATAGCTCAATCACTACATTGCTTAGTTACTTGGTTCTCTTGTTTAGGGTCAACATCCCAAAGATCTTGCAACAAAACGAAATTTTGTCAAGTTGCCAAATGATAAGGAATCAAAGTTCGGATAATTAAAATGATTTCCAGACAAGATTGTAATAATTCTCTTGTATTTCCTTTGTCGTCTTTTCCTACTTTTGTTAGATTCTTGGACAATTGTAAGATATTTTCTAAAATTAGCTAACAGAATGAATTATTCTTGAGTATTAAAAGTACTGTTATTACAAATTTTTTTCTTTTTTATCGTCTCATCAATAATGGGAGTGTATTTTTTTTATAAAAATAAATGAACCTCACGTTGATTATTCAAAGTTGAGATGCTTTATTTTTAATCTGTGTTATGGTGAGAAATATTTTATACATTCATGACACACTTTGTTCCATTGAATCGGAAAAGGGTTGATAAAATTTTCATAACTTCTTTTATTCCCGTATAATTGTGTCATCTTTGAAAACGAGAATGTCAAATATTCGCGATAAATTGAAACAAATATACAAAGTAATGCAAGTCAATTATTTTCAGAAAATCTTAATTGAGAGAAATTCATGATAATCAATTTGAAAAAATATTTTAACGAGAACATCGGTATTGGCAAAATTAATTGGTCGAGAAAATCAAACAAGAACCCTGGGAAGATCGAAATTTAATTAAATCTTAATGACCTAATTTCGGCGTCAATTTTACAAATTTGTTACGTCTTTTTTCACCTAATTTTCTGTGCCATTTTTTACGTAATTTCTCTTATTACTTTTTGTTATTCTTATTTTGCTACGTTCTTTTTCTCCTCATTTTGCTTCGTAATTTTTTACGTCTTTTTGTTATGCAATTTTCTTTACGTCTTTTTGTTGCGCAAGTTTTTACGTCTTTTCTGTTGCGTCATTTTTTATGCCTTTTTTGTTGTGCAATTTTTTACGTTTTTGTTGCGTAATTTTTTACGTCTTTTTTATTGCGTAATTTTTTACGTCTTTTTTGTTGCGTAATTTTTTACGTCTTTTTTGTTGCGTAATTTTTTATGCCTTTTTTGTTGTGTAATTTTTTACGTCCTTTTGTTGTGTAATTTTTTCCTCTTCTTTGTTGCGTAAGTTTTTACGTCTGTTGGGTAATTCTTTACGTCTTTTTTTACATCTATTCACATGTTATTAAATTTCATTCACAGGAATTTGTCCAGATTTTTTTTTGCTTGAAACGTGCATTAGTATTGCAAACTGTATTATCACTCGAATGACTCAGATTTGCAGCTGTACTTGTCAGTGGTATTTGTATTCGTAGAAGGGTTTTTTTTCGTTATTTTCATGATGCGACAAATTTCGTAACAAGTCACTTGTCAACTGAGAATTCGTACTGCGTGCACGTATCCTTCGTGACTCATATCAGGTCCTGCTCTTCGTTTTATAATTAAATGCACAGTCCGAAACACTTGCAGAAGGTATCTCCTAACCATCTGATACAGAAAAAAAAAATAAAAAAGGAAAGAAATAAAAAACAAAATGACGAAAAATTGCCAAAGCGTAGGAAGAAAATTCACGAGGCATTGCGTTGCAGATTTATCGTTGCTCGCGAATCTCATTGAAAAAGCAACACGTCCCTGTTTGAATTTGTTTTCTCTATACGCGTGATTCCTTATTGAACTTTATCAAGCTTCTGCGGTAGGTGAGAAATAACGGTCGACTTTTCTGGAATACGAATTAAATTGAGAAAATGTATTTTTTAGATTTTTCTAAAATTGCAATTTTTTAAATTGTTCTCGTGAAACTTTGATTTTTTTTATGTATTTTATTGATGTTCGAATTTGGGTGCGCTGCTTTTGAATTTTAATGTTCCTTTTTGAATGTTGATCTTTTCTTTTTATTTTCGATGTTTCTTTTTTTAGTTTGTAGTTCATTTTTTAACTTTGATGTTCTTTTTTGATTTCGATGTTTCTTTTATAATTTTAATTTGCTTATTCTTAATTTTGATGTTCTATTTTAAAGTTTGATGTTCTTTTTTTAATTTCGATGTTTTTTTTTTAATTTCGATGTTCTTTTTTATTTTTGATGTTCTTTTTTTGATTTCGATGTTTTTTTTTAATTTTGATGTTCTCTTTTTATTTTTGATGTTCTTTTTCTTTAATACGATGTTTCTCTTTTAAAGTTTGATGTTATTTTTTTAATTTCGATGTTCCTTTTTTAATTTTGATGTTCTTTTTTATTTTTGATGTTCTTTTTTTGATTTCGATGTTTTTTTTAATTTTGAAGTTCTCTTTTTATTTTTGGTGTTCTTTTTCTTTAATACGATGTTTCTCTTTTAAAGTTTGATGTTCTTTTTTTATTTTTGAAGTTCTTTTTTTTATTTCGTTGTTTTTCTTTAATTTATTATGTTCTCTTTTTATTTTTGACGTTCTGTTTTGGATTTCGATGTTCCTTTTTTTATTTTGATGTTCTCTTCTTAATTTTGGTGTTCTCTTTTTTTATTACGATGTTTCTTTTTTAATTTTGATGTTCAATTCTTAATTTTGATGTTCATTTTCTTTATTACGATGTTTCTTTTTTAGTTTTGATGTTCTTTTTTTGATTCCAATATTTATTTTCAATGTTTAAAGTTCCATTTTTTAATATAGGCCTTCTTTTTTTAATTTCGGTACTCGTTTTGTAATTTTAATACTATTTTTGAAAAATTGGTAACATTATTTCTTCAAATTTCACACTATTTTTTAACTTCAAAGTTCTTTTTGTTAATTTTCACATTCTTTTGTTTCTATTTTGATGTTCCTTTTCATTTATGTTCATTTCTTCCTTCTACAATTTTGGTTTTTGTTTCGATCTCCTTGTTTAGTTTGTTTTTGAATTCTAGTTCTTTTTTATAGTTTTAAATTTAATCTTTATTATTTTGATTTACTTTTTTTTAAATAATATCTTTTGTACGACTTGATGTCCCTTTTTTAATTCTGATAGTATTTTGCTTTATCATAGAGGAAGTTTTTTTTAGTTTTGATGTCCTTTTTTAAATGTGGTACATATTTATTTTAATATCGATCTATTATTTATCGATTTATTATCGAGCTATTATCGATCCTATTATCGAGCTATTATCGATCTATTATTTATCCTATTATCGAGCTATTATTGATCTATTATCGATCCTATTATCGATCTATTTTCGATCTATTATCGATCTATGATTGATTTTATTTTTATTAATGTCTTTCCACTTTTTACCATTTTTAAAAAAATCCCCATATTCTATTCCCGTACGTTTTTGTTAAAAAATTGAAGATAAACAATTATCTCCCGCTTTAAAATTTTGATCCCAATTACGAAAATTCATTTGCTAATTTCTTTCGACACTTCAATTTGCTATTTATTTTACTTTATGAATATTACTTGAAGTGAATTTCGAATTTTTCGGTATACATTATAGTTTCAATTTTCTCGAGCCAGATGAAAACGGCGAAGGCTGTCAGGAAATATTTCTTCTTTTGTACAAACGTCGAGAAAATTTACAGTCGGCCGTTATTACTTTTTTCTTGTTTCTTACTCTGAGCTTTCTTTAGCTTTGCCCATTTTTTTCCTCTAACCTCCTCACTCAATCTACGAATTTCAGGGACAGAAAAAAAGGTTTAAAGTTTGCAGGTGCCTTCGTTTGTGAACTGCAATTAAATTTATTTCCGGTGAAAGTTGCGCTTCGTTTTTTCATACGATATTGTTTAAGAGCATTATATCCTCTTTTTTTAATTTTTTAAGTTGTACGCACATACAAATTCGAAATTAATTTTCTCTTAATTATTTTTCTCAAAGAAAACTTTCTCTATGATGAAGCAAAAACAAAAGAACGCATTGTTTAAAGTGATGACAATTTTTGTCATAAAAATCATAACAAACATCTAAAATTGAAAAAGACTCGTTGAATTTCTTGACCTGTTTTGTCGACTCGTGTGAAAATTGAGAAAATTCGGAAATGTGCAGAGAACTGCAGAACGTGAGTCGTATAGACGAAATAGATTTACGTGCCGTTCACGCGACTATTGTATAGGGTATACTTAATTCTGCCCGTGAGTAAACACACATTACACATTTAGCTGAAATCGTTCTCGTTTATTATAAGAGCATATGTGCTCGTATACAGCAAATAGAAAAGTACTCTGAGTGAGTCACACCCAAACCATTTGCCTCCCGGTAATATTCAACTTTTCAAATGTGCTTGTCCGACAGGTTGGCCAGATGTTACGTTACGCTTACCGATCTCTTGTTTTTTTCACTTCATAATTGCAAAGACTGAAAAAAATTGTTTCGCAAAAATCTGCATCAAAAACAAAATTGGATAAAGTAAATCAAAATTAAAGTAGGTATATATAAAAATCTGAAGCATTTGCAGCACTGATTGGTTGAATTAGCGAAAATGTTCGATAAATTGTAAAAAAAAGTCTAATTATTGAAAAATTGGTAATTATAAAAAATAGATTTTTATAAAAAAAAATTTGTCGTAAAAAATTGCTGTTCTTCCCCTTTTCTCCTTTTTCCCTTATTTTCCACTTTTTTAAGAATATTTCCTAAATCCTAAAAGAATATTCCTAAAAAAATCAAGTATTTTTTCCCCTATTTTTCAATAAGTTTCTTTTTATAATTCTTCAACAATAATATTTCAGATTACTTCAAAATACTTCAAACATTTCAAAATACTTCAAATATTTCAAAATACTTCGAAATAATTAAAACTACTTAAAACTACTTAAAACTACTTAAAACTACTTTAAAATACTTCAGAATACTTCAAAATATTTAAGAACATTTAAAAACACTCCAAAATACTTAAAAATATTTAAAAATATTTAAATATACTTAAAATTACTTCAACATACTTCAAAATATTTAAATATACATAAAATTATTTAAAAATACTTCAAAATCCTTTTTATTACTTTAAAAGACTTCAAAATATTAAAAAAACACTTTAAAAATTTTAATTATATTTAAAGGTAGTTTAAAATTAGTTTAAAATAGTTTAAAATTCTTTATATTACTTTTAAAAGACTTCAGAATATTTCAACGTATTTACAAATATTAGTTTTTTAAGTATTAAATAAGGTATAACAAGATTGTAAATATTTTAAAGGTATTTAAAATACTTCAAAATATTTAAAAATACTTAAAATTACTTTAAAATATTTCCAAATACTTCCGAATAATTTAAAATATTTTAAAATACTTCAAAATGTCTAAGAATATTTAAAAATCTTTAGAATATTTCAAAACATTTTAAAATACTTTTAAATATTTTAGACTGCTTGAAAATATTTAAAATTACTTTAAAATGTTTCCAAATACTACCCAGAGTTTAAATTTTTTTTAAAATACTTCAGTACATTTAGAAACACTTAAAATGTCGTTAAGACATTTCAAAATATTTAAAACTGATTTAAAATACTTCAGACTACTTCAAATTATTTTAAAAGTACTTAAAATGACTTAAAATGTATTTAAAATATTCCAAAATACTTAAAATTACGTTAAAATATTCAAAAAATACTTAAAACTATTTTAAAATGCTTCAGACTACTTAAAAATACTTAAAATTACTTTAACATATTTCCAGATATACCCAAAGTTTCAAAAAATTTTAAAATACTTTAATACATTTAAAATGTTGTTAAGATAATTCAAAATATTTAAAACTAATTTAAAATACTTCAGACTACTTACAAATGTTTCAAAATATCTAAAATTACTTAAAAATGTCTTTAAACTATTTAAAAATACTTAAAGCTACTTAAAAATAATTAAAATTACTTTAAAATATTTAAAAATATTTAAAACTATTTTAAAATGCTTCAGAATATTTCAAAATACTTAAAAATACTTTAAATTACTTAAAAATATTTCCAAATACTTAAAAATATTTCCAAATACTTAAAAATAGTTCCAAATACTTCAAAATATTTTGAAATACTTCAAATTACTTTCAAATATTTCCAAATATTTCCCGGCAATTCAAAATATTCTAAAATACTTCAAAATATCTAAGAACACTTAAAAATATTTAAAATATTTCAAAGTACTTAAAAATACTTAAACATATTTCAGACTACTTGAGAATACTTAAAATTACTTTAACATATTTCCAGATACTACCCAAAGTTTCAAATTTTTTTAAAATACATTAATACATTTAAAATGTAGTTAAGATATTTCAAAATATTTAAAACTAAATTAAATTACTTCAGACTACTTCAAAATATTTCAAAATACTTATAATTACTTAAAATGACTTAAAAATAATCCAAAATACTTCAAACTACTTAAAAATACTTCAAATTATACTTTAAAATATTCAAAAATACTTAAAACTATTTTAAAAAGCTTCAGACTACTTCAACATACTTTAAAATATTTTACAATACTTTAATTACTTTAAAATATTTTCAAATACTTTCCAATACTTCAAAATATTTAAAAACACTTGAAAACACTTAGAAACATTCAAAAACATTAAAAATTACATTTAAATAAACTTAAAATTAATTTTAAACATTAAAACGTTGGCTAAATTAAATTAAAAAAGAAATGAAAATTTATCAAAAATAATCTCGTGTCAGATAATTGTTAATTATCCAATCAGTTGCTGTCTAACGTTTTGTGAGATTGAGCGGCCCTAAAATACCCTGATATCAAGTTTATCACATTAACATTGGCTCAGCTTGTAAAATTGTAAAAATCTTAACAATCAATTACACGCTAATTAGTTCCTACACGATATCCAATAACGAGGAGCTGAAACAGAAACCCCTTTGTACCTCATTACGCTTCGATATTACTCGGTCACATAAATATTTCACTAGCAATTTCAAGATAAGCTCAACTACGTGAAATTTAGTCAGCTATTTCATCAATTAGTTAGTTGTCACTCCCGAACTATTCCCAATTCAAGTTTAATTAAAGATTCAGCATTTATCTCTTTAATTATCTGCTAATCCACCGATTTTAAACCATCTTCAATATTATTCTTAAATTCTTATTTGTTAATTTATTTATATTTTTCAGTTTATTTTATTTATTGCTTCCTCGTAGAGAAAGTTCAGTTTCAAAATTAATTGTTCCTGTTGTAACTTTTTTGTAAATATTTTCAATTTTTTTTATGTATTTTTTTTAATTGTTTTATTTACAGTGGAACCTCTCTAATTGGTCCTTACTTTTTTATTTTAGTTTTTTTAATTACAATTTCTTTGCAATATTTACTTTCAAGTACCCAAATGTTTACTTGTGAAAAACCACTTAACATTAAAGTAAAATTTACCTAAAAATATCAGAAAAATGTTTGTTTAATAGGAAAAAATATTGTTTTCTTTTCAATAAAATGTTATATCCGATTAAAACAAACTTTGCAAGAAGTTATTTGTTCGAATTATCGTTTCGAATCAAGAAAATTTGAAAAATATTTGTTTGAAATTATAATTGTTTGTTAATAAACGTTTGACCGTATATCAAATAAATGTTTGCTTGATTTAAAGAAACTTTTCTCCCCAGTGTGCGAATATACAAACGATTGCAAAATTTAATTCAAATACCAACCGTTCCGGGAAAGATTTGTGTTTTCAAGGATTGATTTACAGATTCGATTGATTCGAGGCAATAGAATGTGTACAAATAATTTAAGATGTCTTGGAATATTTAAAGATTTAGGAATAAATTTCTTTGCTAACTTCTTTTCCGATTATTCTACAGAAAAAATGTCTGACTTTCTGCAGTTAAATTTGAATTTAAAATGTCCGTTGCCAGCGATTCTCGCAATTATTCTTTTGAACATCAGAACGATCGTAATCGACATATTGATCCTTTGCCTTTTCAGCACGTCGATTGACCTCCGTTTAACCTGAACGAAATGATTGCGTGCTTTGCTTAACCCTTCCTCTTGCTCCTTCGCGAATCGACCTGCAGATAAATTATGAGGACATATCTCTTCCTCTAGTCCAATTTTCATAATTTATCCCCTCAAAGACAAATTCTCCTATATAACGAGTCTGGTCTTTATTTTAAAACATTCAATTCTTATTTTTTTTAGAGAACACAGTTTTTATTTTTATTCTAGAAAATTCAATTTTTTTTTATTTTTCTCATATTTTATTTTTATTTTTCTCATATTTTATTTTTACTTTTTTCATATTTTCTTTTTATTTTTTTCATATTTTATTTTTGTCAATTTTTATTTTNNTTTTTATTTTTGTCAATTTTTATTTTTATTTTTTCCATTTTTATTTTTGTTTTCTTCAATTTTGATTTTGATTTTTTTCAATTTTGATTTTTGTTTTTTTCAATTTTGATTTTTATCTTTTTTATATTTTATTTTTATTTTAAAGTACACACTCATTATTGATGAGAATGTAAAAATGTAGTGGTTTTTTTTCGCGATTAATGTTTGTAAGTGGATGGAGATTGCAGATCCGGAACTGTTCACTCGGAATGTATCTAAAGGTCGATCTACTTCCTAAAATAAAGTTTATGAGTACGCTTCAATCGACCACTCGAAAAATTCTCCATAAAATGTAGCCACTCGTGATCTGGTCCATATAATTTACGATAACGTTAACGATGAGTACATCGACCGAACCTCATGCATGTATAATATTACGTCATTTGTGTGCTAACTAATTGATCTGTTAATTAGTAAATAATTAAACTCTTCACCTATCAATCTTCCGGTACAATATTTGCTTCCGTTCGTAAACAAACTTCAAATTCTTCTTTTAAAATTCTTTCAAAATTCCGTTCGTGAACAAACTTCAAATTGTTCTTTTAAAATTAATATGATTTTATGCAACACTATGTGAAAAATTCTGATTATAAAAAAGTTAGATTTAGGGATTAATTGATAGTAATTGATTTTTTCGTGGATTTGAAATTAATTTTCTGATTATTTGGAATTGATTTCTGATTGTTGATCTTGTTCTGAAATTGATTTTCCGACTAATGATGATTTACAAATTATTTGATTGATTTTCTCATCAATCCGAATTAAAATAGATCCTTAAATAAATTTGCAAAAATTTACTATTTGCAAAAATTCACTATTTGCAAAAATTTACTATTTGCAAAAATTTACTATTTGCAAAAATTCACTATTTGCAAAAATTCACTAAGCAAAAATTTACTATTTGCAAAAATAGAACATTCGAAAAGTAACGGTAGAAATATAAGATTACTTTACGGCACGTGGCAAATTGGCATATCAAGCTTCTAGAAATCCTGAACGGCTGTGAAATATTGCGCAGGCCACGCGTCCAATCGAACGAGTCTTGAATATTTATTTAATCCTCGCTATTTCTTTTTAAATATGAAATAAACCATTTGATTTGCTTTTAAGTTAAATATCTTTTACCACCCAAGCTGGCATTTCTATCTTCTGCAATTTATCCATTTTTCACGTTTTCTCCATCTCATATAATCTCTCACTTATTTATTGCCTGTCCATTTTGTTGCTTACGACTTCAATCATCTATCGAACACGCTCAAGAAATTGAACATTACGCGAAAACACATTCGTCGTTTCTACGGGGATTAAATTATTCGCTTGTAACCAGCGGCAACTATTTTTATTCAGTGACTAATTGAATGATTGGCTGCGTAATAATTCTTCACACACTTTCTAGAATTTTAACTTAACTCGAATTTCTCTTGTTTTTTGATTTTTGCTCCCTAGGGTCTTGAAAGGGATTCGAGGATCAATTTTTTACCACTAGTACCTTGACAGAGGTTTGAAGATTATATTTTTTACCCTTAGTGCCTTGTCAAAGATTTGAAGATTAAACTTTTGACCCTTACTGCCTTGCCAAAGATTTGAAGATTACATTTTTTACACTTAGCGCCTTGCCAAAGATTTGAAGATCAAATTTTCGAACCCTTAGTGCCTTGCCAAAGATTTGAAAATTAAATTTTTTACCCTTAGTGCCTTGCCAAAGATTTGAACATCAAATTTGTTACCCTTAGTGTCTTGCCAAAGATTTGAACATCAAATTTGTTACCATTAGTGCCTTGTTTAAGATTTGAAGATCAAATTTTCGACCCTTAGTGTCTTTGCAAAGACTTTATAGTTTCAAATTTTGCCTCCTTAGGTGTCATGGTAAAGATTTGAGCATAAAATTTTGACTTTTGAAGATTTTAAGGACACTATTTTTGCCTCTTAGGTACCCTTCTATTGATTTAAAGTTCGAATTTTTGGCCCTTAGTGTTTTGGCAACGGTTTTACGGACCTAATTTTTGACCCTTAGGTACCGTGACAAATATTTGATGGTCAAAATGTTTTAATATTTGCAAAAATTTGCCCTTGAGGGTTAGTAGATTCTCTTTATTTTATTTATAATATTTTTGTAATATTTGATATTATAACAACAAACTTCTCTAGCAGTTTTTCTTTTGGTTGTTTTAATCGTCTTATGGTTGTTTTAATCACCTTTCGAATGTTTTAATCATCTTTTGATTGTTTTAATCACCTTTCCGATGTTTTAATCATCTTTTGATTGTTTTAATCATCTTATGGTTGTTTTAATCACCTTTTGGATGTTTTAATCATCTTTTGGTTGTTTTAATCATCTTTTGATTGTTTTAATCATCTTTTGGTTGTTTTAATCATCTTTTGATTAACAGGAAAAACAAAATTTTAAATTTCAAGATGAACTTGAATTTTTACAGGTATATGCCTTTATAATTCCAATTTATTTTGGAATTTAACAGATGATGCATTGTAAAAGAACATTTTGTTTTTTCTGTGTTGTTTTAATCATCTTTTGATTGTTTTAATCATCTTTTGATTGTTTTAATCATCTTATGGTTCTTTTTATCATCTTATGGTTCTTTTAATCATCTAATGGTTCTTTTAATCATCTTTTAGCTATTTTAATAATCTTTTGCTTCCTCATATTTTGCATTTTTATTAGCAGGATCTTGATTAGTCATTCATTTTCAAGAAAATTGTTTATTCGAATAAATAATAAAAGAAACTAATAATAAAATAATTAATAAAGAATCAATCAAGTCTTTTAATAATAATCGGAGAAGAAGTACCAATAAAAAATAACAAAATCAAGAATACCAATAATCTCTGTTTTCACAATCTTTCGAAGCTCTTGATAATCTTGCAGCAATTGGAGGCAATCTGTAGGATAAAATTGGTCATTATGTGTCTTTTAACCGGTTGTGGGGATATTGGCTAAAAAGAAAGAAGAAAGAGCAATTGATGTGTTTTAACAGTGTCGGAAGATAATTTTTTTGATGTACGTGTCACGTTGGCAAGCTATTCCGGTTTAACGAGATGATATGCAGGTGTATTCGGTAAGCGTGTAAAATAGAAGTGACAAAGCGTATTACACCATAAACATGATTACGTGACGAGGAAAATATTACCATGATGCAATGGCGATAATAATTCGAAGGCTTTGCAGAATAATGGGTTAGACCATGCCAGAGAAATTTCCTTCACTTCTCAATCATATCTTTTCATCTCCACCGTGTCAATAATTCAATAACAATATTCCTTCAGTCCATTATTGTCATCCCGTTGAAAGCCTCCTCTTCTGCATTTCTTTCTTCACAATACCAAAATGACATCTGTAGAATTCTTTTCTTAGGGAAATTCGTATTTCAGTTACAAAAATATTTCTTTACCTCGGTAGGTTCGATTTTTTTTGCGTCGATATTTTCTTTTTTCTATATTGCATTTTTTCTGTATTTTCTATTCCTTTTCTATTCTTTTTCTATTTTGCATTTTTCTTTTTTTCCTATTTTTTCTATTTTTTGATATTTTCTATTTTTTGATATTTTCTACTTTTTTATATTTTGCAGTTTTTTGCATTTTCGATTTCAATTTTTCGTTCCTTTTTCATTTATGCAAATTTATTTTCCTTTAATGCTGAGATTGATATTATCGATGGAATTTGCGAAAAATGGTACTTATAAAACTTTTTATTTCCACTTTCGAACGGCATTCTTTAGTAATCACTTAAGAAATATTGACGGAATTGAAAATTCTGGGGACAATGTGCGCAGAAAAATATTTCTCAGGGACAAGGAAATGATTCGTTAGAGTAGATCTATATTTTATAGAAAGAGCCCAAATTGTGTATTTTTGTACTCTCTAAATCTGAATTAGTCATTTTTTACTAATTCAACAGCGAAAAGTCTTTTACCGATTGAAATAGTAAACATTTACTAATTTTCAGTAAAGAACTACTAATTAATTTATAGAAAATAATTATTTTCTATAAATACTGTCCTTCAGTAAAAAATCGCTAATTGAATTAGTAGTTTTCTACTAATTAAAATAGTCGAAGTTCACTTTATCAATTAGTACTCTCTAAATCAAAATAAGTGGGATTTCACTTATTTTAAGTCAAAAGTCTTCCATGCACTTAAAATAAGTGAAATTTCACATTAAAATAAGTTAATTTTCAGTTATTTTAAGTGCGGTAGAAAACTATTGACATAAAATAAGTGAAATCTCACTTATTTGGATTTAGAGTGTAAAAACCTACTAATTTAATTAATACTACACTGTTAGAAATGTTCGTAAATTTCCGATACAATTAAGATACTTCTGTAACAGAATTTTCCTGATAGAGGTCTCTGAATTCAACATTACGATACAT
>WNHD01006843.1:0-15728 GCA_011057455.1 Ganaspis sp. Gsp50 | reverse complement strand
ATAAGGTGTTGGATGAAATATAAAAGATATATGTAAGCATTATTAAAAATGAAAATTGGGAACATAGAAAAGTAGGGGTACCCGGTTTGACCCGCCTACTCGGTTTTGCCCCACTCTCCCCTATATGACAATTTTTCATTATTTTTGACATTTCAAATTGAAATTATTTAATATAACTATTAAAATAGTCATTTTTTAAAGACAGGTCCTTTAGGAAAAATATTTTATTGTAAAAAATAAATTGATTCGTATTAATATAAAGATAATATAAGAGAAAAATTTATAAAAAGATTTCATTGTTTCATTAATGTTGACATTTAAAACTTTTTCTCTATGAGGAAGCAGAAATGTTCATGAAATGAATAGAATCTTCCACTTGTTATTATTTACTGGGGGCTGATTACCTAACTTCCCACATTCCACTTCCCACTATTCACTTCTCACTTGACACATTCCACTTCAAACTTTCCACTTTCCACTATCCACTTTTCACTTTCCACTTCACACATTCCACTTTCCACATCACACTTCTCTCTTCCCACTTTTCACTTTCCACTCCCCACATTCCACTTCTCACTTTTCATTTCTCACTTGACAAATTCCACTTCCCACTTTTTACTTCTCATTTTCCACTTCCATCTTCAGACATTCCACTTCTCTCTTCCCATTTTCACTTTTCACTTCCCACTTCTCTCTTCCCATTTCCCACTATCGACTTCCCGCATCCCACTTTTCTTTTCCCATTTCCTATTTTCGACTTCCCACTTTTCACTGCCTACTATTCACTTATTCCCACTTTCCACTCCCCACATTCCACTTTCCACTCCCCACATTCCACTTCCCACTTTCGACTTCCCACATCCCACTTTTCACTGGCCACTATTCACTTTCCATTTCCCACTTTCAACTTTCCACACTTTATTTTCGTGATAATGAATGAACATTTTATAGTTAAGCAAATCAGTAATTTATGAATAATAGCACTTACATTTTTCTGAGATAAATAATCAAAATCTTACAAAATAAGGAATTTATTGCCTTTTTAGTTAAAAAATCAATCTTTTGAAAAAATTGTAATCAATAATTTTTGCTTGAACAGAAAATAAAAATTTTTGAGTTTTAAAATTATCGTCCTTGAATGTGTTAGTTTTTATAAATTATTAGCTTTTTAGAGAATGCAAATAATGTCCATTTTTACGAATAAAGTATCCAATTTTTTTAAGGTTAACTAAAATAAATTTCTGATTTATAGCGGTTATGTATGCAAATCATTTTGATTATTTATCTCAGAAAAATGTAAGTGTTATTATTCAGAAATAAATTACTGATTTGCTTAACTGTAAAATGTTCATTTTTTATCAAGAAAATAGTAATTTAGGAATATTTCCTCTTTTATAAAAGCTAAGAGAATGAAAGAAAAATAGATTAAGTAAAATTAAATATGAGAACCAACAAATAGGAGCCGGGAAGTTAACGTTGCACGTGAAGTGTGGGTTTGGGAAAATTGGGCAGAGGAAAGTGGGAAGTAGGAAATTGAAAGCAGAAAGCAGGAAATGGAAAATGAAAAGTGGGAAGTGAAAACTAGGATGTGGGGAGTGGAAAGTTAAAAGTGGAAAGTGGGAAATGGAAATTGAATAGTGGAAAGTGGGAAATGGAAAGTGGGATGTAGAAAGTGGGAAATGAAAAGTGGTATGTGGGGAGTGGAAAGTGAGAAGTTGGATGTGGAAATTGGGAAGTGCGATGTTAAGTAATCAGTCCCCTGTAGTTTAAACATAAACAAATTCAAAACAGTGTTTCCGACACTTTTTAGTTTTTTTCTTTTCTGAGAAAAGACAATGTTGAAAGCTGCTAACAAATCAACTGCACTGAAAAAAAACGTGTACCTAACCTAGTCACAATTATGACTAGATTAGGTGCATGTATTGGTGGAACTGCCATACGTTGTCTGAATCAGTCATTTATTTTTTTCAGTGTGGTGTGGATAACTTTACAAAATTTTAGCGGAATGTTCTTTAGTTTCTGTAGTCCAGAAACAGAACAACTATTAACAGTATTCATGGTAGTTATATTCTATTAGCAATATTCACAGCAATAGTATTCTATTGTAACAATTATTCTGTAGCGAGTAATAAATTTGGTTAAATATTCGTTTATGCACTTTGTTTATTTTTTTCAAACAGGGCATAATTCTTGTTTGGGCAGTTGCGTTTCTGAGCGTAAAATTTATTCGTCTTTCAAATATCTATTCAAATAAACAGTTTATCCCTAAAAGGATTTGCATTATGGAGCACGAAGTCCGAAGGTGCTTGAGGTACTAAATTTCTCAGGGCAAGGCTCTTTTGTTTCTCTCTCAATTTAGATAGATGTCAGCCTAACTTTTTTGTGTTTACGAAATGGCGATTAAAAATGGCTTCTGTCAGTCGTGGGTCCAGAGCAAGAAGACTCTTTTTAGTTCAGGAAAAATTTTACAAAGATTTCTTTCTGTTGTTAGTTTATGATCAGAAAAGTCTTTTTAGTCCTAAGAAGACCCCTTTTAATAAAAAACTCTTTTTTTTTATTAAAAAGAGTTTTTTATTAAACTTTTTTATTAAAAAATTTAGAGAGCGCGTAGTAAACTTGCAAACCGAAATGAAAGGTGTCAGTGATACCTATAATAATATTGTAAAATAACTTAATGAATTTATTTATATTTTTAATTACTTTTTTATAATGTCTTCATAATTATGAATTTACCTTTAGTTCAGACGGGTGAACGCACCTTAATAGTTCATGTCTCGAAAATTTTTTTGCATTTTGTGGATATATTCACGTTGTTTGGTTTTTCCTTTCGTGACTTGAACCACGAGGGATTTTTTGGTTTTTTAAAATTAAACAATTTTTTAAAAACATAAAATATGTATAGAGATGTGTTTATATAAAACTTTTTAAGATATAACCAAACTTGATGCTTGTAAGTAGTTGTTAGGTTTGCATTTTTTACACTTTAATTGATAGTTTTCTTGACAACTGATGATAATTATTTAATGATAATGTTATAATTTTAGATTAAAAACTTTAATAAAGGCTCACAACTAGGGCCGAAACGTCAGAAATTTTGAGGTTAAATTTGTATTGATTGATAGTACGACCAAATAAATAAGTTCTACAAATAAATAAGAAGACTCTTTAGCTCTGGATAAAAAGATTGTTTTTGGATAAGAAGAAGTTCCAAAGAAGAGTTTATTTTGGCAGCTTGAGAAGACTTTTCGAGAGACTTCCGGATTTTGACAAGAGAGTTGAGAGCAGCTTGAGAAGACTTAATGAAGACGCGAGCAATAAGAGCTCATGGAATACAAGATGGGCGGACACGGCGGCAGTTTGCGCTGTTTTCTTGCGAATGCAATCAATAACCGCTTTCTATGACGGCCATGCACACACTTCTGGACCAGAAGAGAACCATGGGCCCAGTTCGCAGGTGTTGGTACGCATCAGAACCCCTTCTTGGCCGACAAAGGCTCCGGCAATGGGCGAGCTGCATTCGGCATTTGTTTCTCGAGATACTTAGATCGTAATCTCTCGCTCTGGCACCGATCGAGGTTATGTTTGGCCCGTTCTTAAATCCAGTGCCACCTCTCTCCCCTAATTTCGCAGGCAGATTTATGCATAATTTTGCTATTTCTAAGCTCCAGCGTCAGCTCTGTAACGGCGAAATCGAAATTTATCGAATCTGAGCCAAAAGGTCATTTATTTGTTTATGTTTGTTTTATTTATTTGTATTAGTTATTCGGTGGTTTTCAATTTTGTAGACCCTCCGTTAAATCCCGTACTGGAAAAACAGTTTGGATTCAAGGTGATTTCGACCTACTATCATCGTTAATCTGTTGGAAGATTCAGGCTGAAAGTGGGTTCTAAATTTCGGCTCGGGTTTTTTTATGTTACTTATATTTACTTCGTGCTTATAATCAACATGTGAAAATAGACTAGATAATAAATTTCAATTTTTTGGTTCTTATAACCTACACGTGAAAATAGGCTATAGTATATAAAATTTCAGCACTATAGGTCAAATACTCTAGAAGTGAAAGCAGCGAAGAAAGGTTGTTAAAACATTTTGCAATTAGCAGATAAATTCTGCTGGAGTTAAGAACGACAGAAATATTGGAAATCAGATCGACTTTCAGGGGAGTAAAAAAGTTAAAACTGCCGATACGAGATTCTCCGACTTTAGCACTCATTAAGCACGATTGGTGCTCTTATCCACCTTGCGGATGCATCTGTAAGTACTAATTATCTGGACCCGTTGAACATCGACGCGGGATCACGAGGGACCTGGAGTCCCAGTTCAATTCGGGCCCAACGCGTGATCGACTAACTAATTACTTTGCGACCGTATTACACTACCTCTCTTTCTCGTTTTGCCCCTCTTTCTCTTTTTTCTCCTTTTTCACCTTTTTCTCTTTCATCTCTTTTTCTTTTTTTGGTTCTCTCTAGTCCCTCTTGCTTTGTTTCTCTTTTTTCCTTTCTCTCTCTCTCTCTCTTTCTTTCTTTGTTTATCTCTCTTTCTGTTTTTGTTTCTCTCTCTTCCTTTCTTTGTTTCTTTCTTTTTATTTTTCTCATTCTCAGTCTTTCTTGCTCTCTTCTTTTTCCGTATTTTCTTCTCTCTCCTCCTTTCTCTTTTCATTGTTTTTTTTGCTCAGTTGTGTTCCTTGTGAACTATATGTCCCGAACAAGAAGACTAGAGAATTCTTGGTCCCGAAAGAGCAAGTTTACAGAGTGTTCTTAATTGCCACGTCCATACAACGTTTCCTGATTGTTAAGGTCGTGTAGGTCGGGTGAAAACGGTCTTAGAACTCTGACACACACAACTAACTCGTAGTCGATATCTACTGTAGGTTATTGGTTTCCGATAAATGGCAAAATCTAATAAATCGCTTGGGTAATCCACTGCGTTAAACGCAAAGGGTTTACCCAATGACTCGTTAAGTTTCGAAATAGCCTGCCTTTCTACATTACTTATTTTCACAGAGTGCTAATAAGTTCTTCGATTCCACCGGCAGTTAGAGCCGCTTATCTATTTGGCATTGTAATTACAGGTGTGAAGAAAATTTAATTCTCTCCTCTCAAGTTGAATATTTACCCTCAGCAAGTCTCTGTTTGCGTTATTGGCGCCAAGTAACCCTTTTCTGTTTATATTTATAAATTTTTATTTTGTATTTTTGTTCGCATTTTTATTTTACTTATTTCTTCATTGTAATTGATACAGATTAATTACATGTGAAATTAACTCTCTAAATCTGAATACGCGAGAAGTGTATCACTATTTCAAATCAGAGAAAATACGCTGACAAATCAGTGAATTTTAGGTTATGTTTCACTGAAACATCAGTTAAATCAGTGAGTTAAAGCTGAGAATCAGCGAAATTCCTTTGATTTAAATTTAGAGAAAACATTCCTAATGGAACGATTAATTTCTTGCTTCTGTTTCTAATTCATAGTTGGACAAAGTTTCAGTAGTTTTTAATTCATCACACAGGCTACAATTGTTGTTTTTAATTTATAATTGGCTAACATTTCAACACTTACAAGTTATACTGATTGTGAGTAAGAAATATTGACCTACCGGATTTTTGAATACGTGAAAACGACCTTTGTTCGGTAAATTTCGAATTTTCAATTTATTGAAAATGGAAGTTCGTAGATGCATCATAATCAGCTTTTCTTCAAATTTAGAATTTCTTTTTCCACTAAGCAAGGGCCAACGTCTTTACTTTTCAAAAAATTCATATGCCCACTTTTTTGATCCAGCAGCTCAATTGTTTCAACAACAAATTGTACAATTATGAAAGATTTTCCAAACCCGAGACTGATACTTATTTATTTAAAAGTAAAGCGCAATTTATAAGCACGTACTTATTTGTGCAAAAAGTGGCTGTCAAAGTGACGAAGGAGAGAAGATAGGAAAGGATAAATAGCTCGGGCAGATGAGAAAAAAGAAGAGGAAGAAACGAGGCAAAGGCCAACGACGAAAACTATGGTTCTGAAGTTCCATTACTAATAGTTCTGACTTCGTGACGATTCTGATCTTCGAGTGGGACGGTGAAACATCTCCATTCCGGGACCCGAATAGCCACGAGGAATTCATAAAAGAGTAATGTTGGCTGCTCGAAAATTAATTTAATTTGTACGGAAGAGAATGGAGAGAGACAAAACGAGAGATAGAGATGCTGAGGAAGAAAGATGAAGGGAAAGAGATGCAAGCGAAGGGCGCAGGTTAGAATCCCCCGAAGACTCCCGCTGCGTAATATATAGAGAACGAGCTCCTTTGAAAGGCGCGGTTCTGTCTCCACAGTGGACTCCTTAGCGGGGCATTGAAACTTACCTCCCATAATTGATACGAATGTCTTTTCGGCTCAGAGTCGAACATCTCTCGGTTATATTTGAATCCTATGTATATAAGAGATATACATTCGTGTACGCCCGATACCACGTCAATTATCAACGAATCGCTTCTTCTTCCCGTCTCATGGTCGACTTTCTTAGTTCCTTCCAACTTGGAGATTCTTTTGCAAAACGGAACAAGTCGCGGGCTTTTCATATCAAACTAACATTCTGCTTTTCTTGAATCTCGCATTTCAAAAGAGGGATTTACTTCCAAGACTCATGTCTTCTAAGAAATGGAATCGTCCTACGTCAACCGCTTTAATTTCCTCGCAAATAGGACTTTTCTCCGATATTGAATTTATTTATGTTATGTGCACAGCGAAAAAATACTTTCGTAAATGAACCAGCAGGAATTCCTGATCAACTGTTGTATATGTATGGTAACTTATTACTTGTAGCTTATAAAGATATGCTAAAAGTAATAAGCGAAAGTACCGCGGCCATTTGAATGTTCAAAAATTCCTAATTTCGAAAAATGATTGTGAATGTTCAAGAAGCGATTGGCAAATATTTATAGATTAATAGAATTGTAGAGAAAATGACACTTGATTATCAATTTTACCTTGAAGTTGTTGAAAAGAAGGGCCACGGGCTTTTTGAGTTTTTTAAAAATGTTTATCACATGTGCTGAAAATATTTGTATAAGAGGATGACGCATGCGAAATTGAAGTTTGAAGATAAATGGACCCGAATGGAATGATATGTATGTGACTGATATTCTAAAAAGAGCAAATAGAGCGTGACAAATTTGATCCCCTGTTTTGTCTTTTTAATGATTATGTTAATAAGCACTTATTATCAATAAAAGCGAATGCCCAATATCGTTTAATTTGCCTGCGTGTTTAAAGTGTCAAAGTTTAATAGAGGCAATTAAGACGGGTTACTAACGTATTCGTTGCTTAAATGCATTTTATGAACAGCTATACATATCCATCAATTGCGTTGCTTCCAAAACACATTTCCAATTTGCATTATCAAACTTTCAGTGGCAACAAAAATAAATTCTTTATTGACCTTGCAAAACGTTGGGACTTCAATTTTATAACCGCAATTCACTTTATTAATACAGTTTAATAATTATTGTATAGTGAATTACTTAGTCACTACAAAAAAATGTATTGCTTTGCATACTCACGCAACAAGAAAAATTTATTGATTTACATATTCACTGAAAAATTCGGTGCATTATTTATTGTCGAATAAGATATTTATTATATTTTTTAAGTTATCAATGATTGTTAATTAGACAAAATTTTGTTTTAAAATAAATTCTGAAGAGGGAGTTGGTTACAGTTCCGAATGGTAAAATTGTTTTTGTTATTTTATTAAAATTTGTCCTTAGTGGTCGAAAATCTTATTCGAATATTGTCGAATAAATTATGTACTATCGAAAAAAGGGATTAAAAACCAAAAAGGAAAAGAAGAAAAAACAGGAGAAAAGCAAACAGGGTGAAAAAACAAAAAGAGAGTAAAAACAAAAAGAGAGTAAAAACAAAAAGAGAGTATAAAAACAAAAAGAAAGTAAAAACAAAAAAAATTAAAAAGCGAAAAAAAGCAAAAAGAAAATTGGAAAGCAAAAAGAAAATAAAAAAGAAAAAGAAAATCAATAAGAAAAAAGAAAATCAATAAGCAAAAGGAAAGTGAAACTAAATAGATAAAAAGGATAGAAAGCAAAAAAGTAATAAAGAGGAGAAAAGGAGGTGAAAAATAAAAATGAGAATGAAAAGCAAAACGGGATAAAGAGGCAAAAAGAGGTTGAAGAGGGTAGCAAAAATTCATGTTAAGGCACCTCAATTCATAGACAGTTTGATAGTGATTGGTCGTCCCGGAGGACGAGAGACCAATCGATATAAACTGTAACCAAAAGCATCACCCTAAAAACTTGTGAAAGGGTCACTGAAGATAAGAAGGGTCAACGAGCTGCCAACGTAAAGACGATAAACAATTTGTAACGTTCAAAAAGAAAAAAACTTTCAAGAATCACTTGATAACTGACTACAGCATCATATACATCCGTGTTGTGAAATTTAAGAGCTATTCCTACACGTTTTCTTCACATTTCAAAATTAGATAAACGCTATCGCTCCCCAGCGATATAGAAATTATACTTTTTTTCTCACTTCCTTTACAGACCATGTAGTGTTTTCTCCTCGTCAGTGTTAGAACGGTCAAATTCAAGTTTTATTATTTCTTGATTGTTTTTCGTTAAGTTATTCCTAATTACATTATTTCTTAGTAAATTACTTTCTTTTATCTATATTTCTGGTTCCATTATTTAATTTAACTATTTGTAATTTAATAGTTTGTAATTTAATTATTTGTAATGTAATTATTTGCAATTTAATTATTTCTAATGTAATTATTTGTAATTTAATTGTTTTTAATTTAATTATTTGCAATTTAATTGTTTGTAATTTAATTATTTGCAATTTAATTGTTTCTAATTTAATTATTTGCAATTTAATTGTTTCCAATTTAATTATTTGTAAGTTGTTTATTTATATTTATATTTATTTGTAATTTCTTTTACTACTTTTTTTTAAATGTGAAAATTATGATTACATTATCAATAACCAACAATTAATAAGAGTTACTACAGTGCGAGACCTTGGGTTGACTTTACAATCAAATTTTACCTTTGATTTGTAATTTTCGAAGGTTACGAAGAAATCACTCAGAATTCTCGGCTTTGTTACGAGAAATGCCTCAGTATTTAACAATTTGCTTGCATTAAAGATTTTATATCTGTCGCTTGTCAGGCCCATAATTCTTTTTGCGTCAGTTATCTGTTCTCCATATTATGATATTTACTTTGTTAAATATACGAACGTAAACAAAACAGATTTTTGAGATTTGCGTCGAGGAGAATGGGTCTGACTAGAGACAGATTTGATCATGATTATAGCCAAATTAGATAGATAATTGGTATCCCACTCTTAGCTTCGAGATTTTTGTACTCTGATCTTTTATTCTTGCATAAAATTATCAACGGGATTTGCCCTGAATTACTGTCGATTGTTAACTTCTCTGCACCAAAAAAACGAACAAGATCTATTCCGCTTTTTAGACTACGCCTTCATAGAACAGTGTATGGTAAAAATTCATCAAACAATAGAATCTGTAAAATGGCAAACACATATGTTAGGTTTCTGGACTTCTTTGCGCCTTTAGAGACATTTAAATCCAATTTAAAATCACTCATTTTCAAGGAAGGCGATGTGATCACATAGTCAATTGTAACATAACTTATAATTAGTTTAGTAATATTTAATTATTTAGTTTGTAATCAAAGGGCTTAAGCCCGTTAACATGTGAATAAACAATAAACAATTTAATTATTTTGAATTCAATTGTTTTGAACATGCATTAATGTATGAAAAATTGTTGAAGACAGTATTTCAATGATAGATATTCATAATTACTTAATTATAGAAATCTTTCAATTAGTCACTTTTGTCGCATAATTAACTAATTAAATTAATTCGAGAATTCGTTCAAGTTTTGATTAAATTTTAGTTCAATTTTCGATTTTTATTGTCTGCATTTTTATTATCCTGAATTTCAATTTGCCTGAATTATCACTAATCCGATATTCACTTTTTTTAATGGATTATTTTTTTCATTAATTCGTCGATATGTCGAAATTTGAATGGATATGAACTTTGAATAAAATGTCACATGACGAAATAGTAATAATGATGAAAGACGTAATAGTAAATAAATATTAAACTAAAATAAAAAATTACAAAAACCGTAATTGTAAAAATGAATGATTCGTTATGTAACAACATTTTAACAACGTGCTTGAAACAAATTAACTATTGTGATTTTTATCATCTTCAGTAAATACATTAAATTTTAAATGCATTTCACGGATATAAAAATTTCTCGAGGAATATAGCGAAGTAATGAGCAGAAAAAATTAACAAACGTAATAAAAGAAACTTCAACAGATTATCTTCAAAAGAAAACCTCTCCCTTAAAAGTGGAATAACTTGGATTATTCGTGATGTTAATTATTTAATTGCATTTCTACTATAGCTGTATACAAAGTATTTATCTTCACGTTAATTAAGTTATATGATTTGTTGGTGGTTACTTCATTCACATATTAATTATATTTCATTCTTATATTAAGCATACTTTATTCTTATAATTAATAATTAACTAATTAAGATATGCTTCGAGAAAAAGATCCTTTTAAATCACCGTTTGGCTGTTTGCGTCGCACGCGCTGATGATTAAATTCTTATAAAAAATTTCTTGCCTTTAGATGATAAACAAAAAATAATGTTTAGTATATTAGTTATATTTTATTTTATTATTTATATTTAGTTTCGATTGATTCATCAAACTTTTCATTTCTATTAAAATACTTGTACGTTTATATTCCTATTTTTATGTTTGAATCATTATTCTGTTACAGTTTGCTACTATTAACTAACCAAGCGAATTTTATTTCATCACAAAAATGTAAAATCCAATTAAGAATTTCGATCCTATCTTTACAAAATCGAAATTTGGAACCATAGAAGATGAGAACTATTGGAAGAGTATTGGCTATTGATGGGTAATATATGAGAACATGATTTGTCAAAATTTTAGAGGTCGTCGGAGTCTTCCTAATGCGCGGACCCAAAAAGATAATGAAACAAATGATTCGTTGGTCCATGTTATTAACGATGAGCTTGTTACAATATCGAATCGGTAGACAAATTGGACCACCATGCTTTATTCTGTTCGGAATACTCCGTGTGTTCAGACTAAAACAAAAAGCCGTTGAATGCTACCAATCCAGATATTGAGATAATGCTTGTCTTGTCGAAAGCAAGTTAAAAAAAACATCTTTACTTTCAGATTCAACATTGAATTAATCAGGCACGAAATATGCTCTAAACATGAATTTAATTATGGTGCCAATAAATATGAGCGTTCGACGTTAATACTTTCAGAGTTAATACTTTTGTTTACAAGGTGATTAATTATTCTGCACTTAAAATTGAATTAAGCGAACTTGAAGAAAAAATACCCCAAGAAAGAATAACCCAAGAACAAATACTCTGAGAAAAAAATTTACGAATCAAAAAGTGCGATTATTCACATTTTCGTTTTTTTTAATTAGAAAGTAAGAACCTATTTTATAATGTAATATCACTGAAAGAAAACTGTATGCTGATCTAATGCAAGATGCAATTAATTATAAAATAAATATTCTTGTTTCTAGAAGAAATATTCAAAACTAGAAAAGGCATTCTTGAATCGACAAAAAATACTGAAAACGAAAATACATAGTTTGTACAAAAGCAAATACTTGAATCAAGAATACACATTCTTTATACAAAAGAAAATACTTGGATCAAGTGTACTAAATTTTGGTTTGAAAATATATATATTCTTCACTACAAAAACATGGTATTAAGACATATTTGGTGACTAAGACACAAAAAATGTCTTAATTTAAGACACTTTTGACCAAATAAGACACTTCTGTCCTACTTTTAAGACACCATTTTTTGCAGTGTTGATTCAAGAATGCACGCTTTTTATTCAAGAGTAATAATACTTGATTTAATAAAACTTAATTCTTGGACGAAACACATTTTATTTTTTATCTATGCGCTTTTTTATAATATACTTGTTTGAAGTAAATATTGTTGAAGTAAACATAAACAAATGTCCTCGATTCGAGGATAAATATTATTGTTCAAAGAATAAAAATTATTTTCTAACAAATAAACATTATTTACAAAAGAATTAATATTATTAATCTGATTTATATACCAATATTTTTTTCAATTATTTCTGAGAAAATGGAAAAGTCTGTCTGATTAAACTGTGCCATTGATTTGCAAACTCGTTATATGTTTTTCTAACAACCTAATTTTACCCTCGTTGATTACTGAACGCTCATATCTTATTCCGTAAGATTTTTTGCCTCTGGTTCTTACTCCTATTTTTCTTGATTTACGACTTACAAATAGATGGGTTCGAAAATTTTTTGTAACACAACGGGAGGTTGTTTCAAAACTAATTTCATCATAGAGGATCCGTGACCTTTCTCGAGAATTCATAAATGGAAGTTAACCAACCGAGTCAATTGAGATATTGATACAGATACGAGTTTTTTGTACTTGGTGATTTTAAAACAGGTCGAGGTCAAAGTTTAAGTATCCTGATAAATTTCATCAGTTCCGGAAAATTGTGATCAATTTTGGTTGAGTTTATTTATCAGAAAAGTCCAACTTAGGTTAAAATACATCATTGAGTCTTGAAGATAATTAGAAAAAATATATAAATTATTGGGAATAGTAAGTGCAGTGATAAGGGTTACTTTCAATATTGAGTAAAATTGTATTTTGATCAACAATTGTTTTTTTCGTTAATTTTCCAGCTTATTTAAAGAGCAGTTGATACTCGAGTTGATAGAAGCTAATATTTAAATTGAATATTAAAAAAGAATATTTAAATTGAAAAATAATTCAACAGAGTACTTAATTAAATACTAAGGGATGAAGCATAAATTTAAGGTGCACAGAAAGAAAATTGGTTTAAATCCGTTTCGAGTTATTTTGAGCCAATGATAAAGTACATAGACGGTGGCGCCCTCTCAATGGATTATATTTGTTTCGAATTGTTTTAACACGATCTTAGAGTTAAAGTTGCACTTTTTATTTCTAGTGTGATGAAGCAATTGTACAATTCCAAAAACCATGATTATAATTTTCGTAGATACTTGAAGGATACACGCTTGTAAGAATATTAAATTTATATTGTTAGCTATTGTAATAAATAACAAAAGACGGAAAAGTTGTAAAAATATAAAAGTAAAATAATAGGACATAAAATGAAACATTAAAAATATAAATGTAACAATAAAAATATTAGGAATACGTAATAAAATACAAATTTGAAAATGTTAATGATAATGAAAATTTTTACAAAACGGAAAATAGTGCATAATTCTTTAAAGTATTTTCAAGTATTTTTTAAAAAATAAACTGAACAACTATAAGAAAAATTTGTGTAACCGCCTTTACTTGACAGTAACGAAACCTGTGGGTAATAATTGAAAGCTGGGGGTTGAAACTGAAAAAGAAAGCACAGTTATCGACAGCAGATGGAACTCGTATTCTAAAATTGATTCTCGTAAGTCGACATAGTAGGTTCCACGTAAAAGATTCAAAACTTATAGAAAATTACATTATTGACAAAAGGTTAATCTTTTTAAATTTAACTAAGTTACCAACATTTAATCAGTTATTTGCAGTTTCAATTTTCGTCTAGAATTTTAAATTTAAAATTCAGAAGTATATTACATAATTTATAACTATTACTAATTCATTATTTTTATACTTTATTTATTATTATTACTTTATTATTACATTATAATTAGTAATAAATTTGACGATGATTGTGACCCGAAGGAAATTTAATGAAATTGCAGTTTTTGTGGTTTTTAGGGTCCTTTAAATAAATTAAAAGTGATGTTTGATTTTATACGTTTCGATTTTTTAGTATTATTCATAATAATAAGTACGTGCGACTACAATGTCAGCATAAAAATTTTTGCAAAAAATGAACATCATGCAATATTAAAATCATCAAAATGTTGTTTTACTATTATTACTCATTTTATAATAAATCTTTCGGGATCGTTAAGCCGAAATTTAAAGTTAAATTTAATAATAAAATTAAAATTATTCGCAGCTTCCAAACCAAAAGTCAATTGACAAAAGACAAATTCATTCTGTCTGTTCAAAAAAGAGAAGAGATGCAAGTTCTTTCAAGTAAAATTCCGTCCAACTATTGAGTTGCCAAAGAGATTCTCGGGATAAAGCCATCAAAAGCACTAACCTTCTTCGTGTTATTTTATAATAGGCATTTTGTGAACACTTTAAAACCAAAATTTGAAATAATTCAGTTTTCAATACAGCTTTTCAAAACCGCTTGTAATATCGTAAGAAATTAATATTTTTAAAATGTCCATTAAAAATTCCACAAAGCTTTTGAGATACCAAAAAGCTTCTCTAGGTAAAGTCATCGAAAGCGCTAACCATCTTCGTGTTATTTTAAGCACTTTGTTACCACTTTCAAATTGAAATTGCTAAATAATTCGGTTTTCAATACAACTTTTCAAAAATGGATGAAATATCGTAAAACATTAAGACCAAATCCATTTCAAATCAGTCAGGCGGATAAGTTCAAATTTTAGATTTAGTTGCCCATCGAATATATTATTCTTCATGAAAAATGAGAGGACACGTATTTTGTCGATTTTGAAATAGACCGTTTTTAAAAAAGTTGTGAGTATTTTCATTTTTTACGTTAAAAATCGAAAAAACGCAAGAATAAAATTGTTTTGCATGCCATTTTTTTCTAATTTAAGAAAATCCTTTCTTTGCAGATTCTTATAGGTAAATTTCTTCTTTAAAAATCCATTTGAAAATTTCCAGAATCTTTAAAATTAACAAAATGGCGGTCGATTTTCGAAAAATATATGAAGTCAATTTTCTCAAAATCACCACCTTTTTTTCTCAAATTTTTACCATAAAATCTTTTCCATATGACGAAAAATTTTAATAAGTTTCATGCAGGCTAAACCATATTTGTAGCTAGCAGAATTTTTTTTTTTTAAATTTAAAAAGTTATATTTTGCAAGTATTAAAAATAATTTTCTTTCTAAATAAATCAAATATTTTCACTGAAAATCTATTTATATTTAAATAAATATGTGCTAGATAATTTATTTTATTAAATGAGATTTTTATTTATTGACTTTCCAATCGTGTTTAGCTGCTCAAGCCACGCATGGAACTCGTTTACCATGTTCGTTGATATTAATCCCTGAAATTATAGGAGCATTCTTCCATTCTCGATTTTTAGTTTTTCGAAAAGTTTTAAGATCTGCAGTCGAAGTTAGAAGTCATATCACAACAACTAGCAACGATTCACAGTTTGCAAAAATTACACCTGGAATCCATTGATAATGCTAAAAGTTTGGTAAGGAAAAATCAGAAATGCACTTCTTCGATAAAACTACTTCTAATCTAGACTGCAGATCTTGAAACTTTTCGGAAAATTAAAAATCGAGAATGGAAATATTGTCTTATAACTTCAGGGATTCAAAAATTTCACTTTTAGAAGGTTGAAAGCAACAAACGTGGTATACAAGTCCATACATTGATAGAACAGCTAATCACGATTGGGAACCCGAGTCGAAATTTTATACCCTCGATAAGCCCTCTGACAACCTCCTTACAGCCTCTTTTTGTTTTCTCTAAGTCTTGTAAAGCCTCTTTTAATACTTA
>WNHD01006838.1:0-10875 GCA_011057455.1 Ganaspis sp. Gsp50 | reverse complement strand
TCTTCATTTTATTTTATGGTTTTTAAGTAATGTCTCAAATTGTGTGTATTTATTTATATTTTATTATAATTACGATCGCAGTGTGGACGGATGAGTGTGTCGATCGTGTTTTTCTCTTTATAATTTCTTTTAACTTGATTTTAATGTTTGACGAAAATATAATTTGGCCATTTAATATGATACTCCTGGTTTTAATTTATTTTTATCGTCTCATTTGTTATTTCGTCCAATTTATTCTTGTCAATTATCTTATTTTTATTTATTTTATTTTTAATTGTAAAATTTCATTTCATGTGCGATCCTGGTTTCATTGCGAACCCAAAAAATCGTTACAACACTGTTTAGAGTTTTTGCAAATTATTGATTGTAAATTCTCTAACTAAAATTAATTAAAGTAATTAATAGTTAATTAATTTAAAGTAATGCAAAACAATTGAATATTATAGTCAAATACTTAACACAACCACTATTTATTAATTGTATCTATATTCACGCCGAAACAAGATGATTATAATATTATGTCAATTGGAAGTTGAAGTTATTTAAACTGAATGACAGTTATTTTAAAGAGAAGTTTGAATTAAAATCAAAAGCTAGTATTAGTAGATAATTACAGAGGAATGCAATGTTATTTAACGGCGGACTAAGGTTTTTACTTTTATAATAAAGGAATTCATAGTTCGTATTTGTGAAAGCTAAAATTTTACCATTGATTATCATTCATTCTTCAATTAAATTTTCGATAATATAAATACTTTATGTAGGTCATTCCATTTGCTTTTAATGTAGAAAATGTTTCTCACTAGAACTATCATTAATAAATCGGGCAAGTGCGAGTTGGACTCGCCCCGAAATCGAAGGGTTCCGTACCGTCATTGTATTAAAACATATCTCTAGAACCTTTAACTTTTCAATAAGAATACATAATAGATTTTTTTAGAACACAATATTGAACCTCAGCCAATGTTAAAAGATAAAAATCCAATGTTAAAAACATGTCAAATCCTTGTAACAAAATTTTCTTCGTTAAAAATTTGCACAATTTAAAATATTTTTAGAAATCAATTATAGGGAACAATAAACAATACGAAATATAAAAATCACATAAAAGAGTGCTAAATCGACCAAATAAAAACAAATTTTGCACCGTCAATAATTAAAAAGTTTAATAAATAAATAAATAAAATGAAAAAACAGGGTTACAGAAATCAAAATTCGAGGGGCACTAGTTACACGACACACATTCAATACACACACGAATCTAAAATGAAATATTAAAAAAATCATAATAAAAAGACGAAGATAAAGACAGTAATAAAGAGAATTTAAACAATAACAATAAAATGAGATAAAACAACGTTAAATATATTATATAAAAAAATGAAACTCATCATGACGGTCTAAAGTCCATTTGAAAGGTGTAAGTGGCGTGGGTTTCCTTGCGACAGGACGAGAAATTGCGACAGGACGAGAAATATTCCCTTGGTTTGATCATTTTTCTCCTTAGAATTTCACACATATAAATGTAGGTATTTATATGGAAATTGGTTCTCCCTCGTCAAAATATTGGGCCCAATCTAATTTCAGGAGAACCTTTATGTTTCCGGTACCCAAACTCGTCGTCTTCACAATTGGTGTTTGATTTTGTCGTACGACAAAAGTCGCTACTCTCTGGGCTATCGGCGATGTACGCAGAGTCGTGACGATTTAAACTTAAATTTAATTTATTAAATTTGCTCAGACCGGTCAGATAAGTTTCGTGAAGATAGCGAGGCTAGGAACCGAATTTTATTAATCGTCAAATTCTCCAAGCCCTTAAATATTATTCTCGAAATTTCGTCAGTTTGTCGCAAGAAAACCCACGCTGGCAACTTCCCAAATTCAATTAAAATAATATTCAATAATTTACACTAATAAAACATGAATTCCCTTATATCCTGTATCATAAACTTATTAACGAGCTAGAACCTGCTAAGTCCTTAAAAATGTTTATATTAAAGTAATCACCTACTTTTGTTGCTTTTTTGACAGCTTTAAGCCGTAGATCATCATTATAAAAATAAATTCAATCTTATTTTGCTGTTAAATAACGTTTCATTCGTCTGTTGTGATCTACTAACTTTTATACTCGTTTAAACTTCCATCTAAAATAACTGTTATTTAGTATAAATGATTTCGACTACCGGTTGACATAATATTATGCGTATTATTTCGGTGTGAATGTGGATACAATCAATATGTAGTGATTGCATTAATCTATGCAATCACTAACCAGAATTCCGGCCTTGACATGGAGTGGCAAAAATAAATAACAGTGTATCAAAACTGTCTTTCCGTCATTGAAATCTGTGATTAACTTGTATATAACTTTTATATACTGCTGATCTGTAGGATTTGCCTACCCTACAATTATAGATTTCACGAAATTCATTTTATTCTAGTTTGCGGTTAAGATAAAGAAGTCCAGAAGGACTTCTTTTAAAGCTTGTAATTATCTAAGGAATTACAGAAAGAAGAAAGAAATTATCTAAACAACAAAACAATACAAACATATTTTTATTGTCAAATTAGTAATGTCTATAATAAACAGAATTTTCAATTTTTGTGTTAATATTTACAAAATTTATTATTTGGAAATAAATATAGAAGAAGGTTTGAAAATTATGAATTTTTGACAAGTTTTGGAAGATACGGAAACGTTTTGGAAGAAATACTCAAAGAGTGAAATTAGTGTAATAAAGAATTTTAGACTGCAGGATTTAAAATCCACTGCACTACGAATATTTCAAGTAAAGTTATAAATGTTAAAATAGTTAATTTAAGTTTTTTTGACATTTTTATTATTTTAATTTAATTAATAACTGTCTATTAACTCTTATATTTACTATTTAACTTTTGTGCCAATAAGTTTGAATATCTTTTTCTGAGTCTCACCCTGTTTTTTATCTATTTTTAGGACGGTTGACTGAATGCACACCGATATTTTTGGTGTAGGAGATGAAATGGCTGCGGATAGTTAAGGAAAAACGTGATCAGCAGCTAAATGGTGTTTCACAGTGTGCGTAATTGTATCTGAACATAATTAGTTATTATATTCTTATTTAAATGTTACCGTGAATCGCTGTTGATGCTGTTTCGCCTACCTTAGATGCAGTATTATAAATTATAGAATCTAAATTGTACAACTACTGCACACAGAGAAACTAAAGATTGTCAAACTTACTGTTACCTAAGAGAATCGAAAATAAATGAATTCAAATTTAAATCGTCAATTTACTCCACTTAATCCTCCTTCTATTTTGCTACTATCTTTTATTCGTTTTTTCCATTCCCAATATTTCATTTTTCATAAATTCAAAACAGACATCTCAATCAGTTTTATAATTAATTCTACAATTACATAGTTTAAGTTAAAGCCACATAGATTGTACACTTTGTCACTTTTTTGCAAATAAGTGAAAATATTACTTTAGGTGAAAATGTAAATCAACACCGATTATAATTTCAGATGCCCCATAACTTTATTCAAATTATTTTGATATTGTATGCTAAAATTTTATTTTTTGTAATTATTAACTTTCTTGATTTATTTTATTTGTAGATTTAAATATCTTTTAGAGTACGAGTAAGTAATTTGAGTATAAAGGTTCGATTTGACCGGCAACACTAATTAAAAGCAGCTTATCAATCAACTCAAACCTATTGATCATGAAATGTGACTCAAAGTAAATTGTAATTCTAAACCTGCAAGAATTGCCAGGGTAGTGATTACTTTAAGTAATAGTGTCTTCTTTATAATGCCTTTGTAATATTTACAAATTAAATTTGCAATTTTAATTTTGAAAGCGTTTTAATTACTTGTTTATTAATTAGCTAAGGGATCAAATTCTAAAGGTTTTTAATTTATTAGGTAAATTCAACCATTTTTTTCTTCACGATAAAAAGTCACACTCAATTTCCCTGAAAAACGTACAAGCCAAAAATAATATAAAAATTAAAGGTCAAGTTTTCCCTCTGGGAGGTGCACGTGATCTTTAAGAACCAGAAATTAGAAACGGACTTTTTCAGAGTGATAGCAAATCAATGTGTACATTTTAAAAACAGCATTTTTAAATTCTGTGAATTTATAATTTAAGGTAGAATAAATTTTTTTCTATGGAATAAAATGTCATTTTTAATCATTAAAATTATGAATATTAAAAATTAATTAAAATCATAGAATAATTACTAAAAACATTGAAATAATAGTGAAAATAGAGAGATTATGAGCATAATAAAAAAGTGTTATCTTATTGTTGCGTAGTGAATTCAAATTTGTTTTCACATTTTTTTTTTAATGATCAAATCTCATTAACTTTCAGAGTAAAATCGTACTATACAACTGTACTGACCGATTTGTTTAATTGGATTTAAATACCACTCAAAATATAATCAGTAAAACAAAAGCGTTGAAATTATGATTTCAAATTGGGTCACTAAAAGTGAATGATACTTGAAATGGCAAAAAAATAATAAACATTGAAATTAGAATTTTCAATGTTAAAAATTCATTTTCTGATTTATTCGAAAAATATAATATTTACAAATGCATTTTAATAAAATTTTAATAAAAATTGTAACAAATTTCTTTGTATTGAGATTTTGAATGACAACTGCTAAACATAATTTTTTATAAGTAAAAGACTATTGGAAAAGATTGGTGATAATAAAAAATGTTGTTCATAACACTATTATGTCAAAGAAATAAATTCTTCTGCTGTACGCTTATTATATTTAAAATTTAAATTGTTGTATATCATTTCTTCAAGAGCAAAAACATAGTTCTTATAGTAGAATCTAGGAGCACATATTTATAAGCACTTGTGCAAACGGAACTTCTTTTATATTTTTTATTATTACGTTTTCTGAAATCTCTAATATTTTATAAGTATATATAAATTATTTTTAATTTTTTATGTATTATAATATTCTATTTTTTCCACTGTATTTCTTTTGATTAACATTAAAAAATATACAAGTAAACTGAATTTCAGAATTCAAATTCAAATGTCTTTCAGGGATTATTTCAAAAGTTTTCTTTTAAATATTCTTGTTTTTTAAAATATCAATATGATAATAGAACTAAATTCAATCAGTATCTTTTTTTCTTTTTTTTATTGAGGTTTAGCAAATGCATTTACGCAGAAACGGGAAGCATGACAAGGTGTTAGATTAATATAAGGAAGTTAGTTGAGTCGGATAAGTGAGTACAAAGTCTCTAAAAATAATTTGAATCTTTAGTTTTACAAATAATACATATTTACATATTATTTATTTATAAAACAGCCAACCACAACTGCATGGCACAAAACCTCAGTGTGGACCTCGTTGGTACAAAATGGATCTCATGATACTGCTCCGTAAGGAGACATAAGCAGTTTCAGGTCTTCGCCAGTGGCGAATCTCATAAGCATAGGAAGGAAAAGAAGAGATGAAAAAAAGAAGGGATAAAAAACTCAAAATAACAATCACGTGTGATAACAAAAGTAAAAAGGCTAACGTAAATTAGATTAAAAGAGAACATAAATGAAAGAAGGGAAAAGGAAGAAAATAGCGCTCACCCAGCTGGGCCTCTTATGATTACTCAAATCGTTTCCACAATACAATGAAAATTCTTTCCTCAGTGAACGTCTGCCTAGAACACGTTAAGCAGAAGATGGCGGAGATCTTTGAGTCCCTTTAACTGCCATTCAAAACTTGAATTTCAATTAATCTGGATTTCTCATTTTTCTCGTCAAATCTCAACGTAATAAATTAGAAAATTAATATTTTTAAGCTCTCCGTAAAAGTACATCAAGCTTTTTAAATGCCCAAAAGTTCCCAGGGTTGAAACCATTAAAATACCTAACCATGGCAAATATCTTTTAGTCCCTTTAACTGCCATTCAAAACTTAAATTTCAATTAATCTCTATTTCTCATTTTTCTCTACAAATATCTATGTAATAAAGTAGAAAATCAATATTTCGAAGCTATCCGTAAAATTACACCAATCTTTTTAGATGCCCAAAAGCTCTTTGGGGAAAAACCATTAAAATACCTAACCATGGCGGAGATATTTTAGTCCTCTTAAATGCCATTCAAAACTTGAATTTCAATTAATCTCGATTTCTCATTTTTCTCGTCAAATCTCGACGTAATAACTTTAAAAATCAATATTTTTAAGCTCTCCGTAAAATTGCACCAAGTTTTTTAGATGCCCAAAAGCTCTTTGGGGAGAAACCATTAAAATATCAAACCATAGCGGAGATCTTTTAGTCCTTTTAACTGCCATTCAAAACTTGAATTTCAAGTAATCTCGATTTCTCATTTTTCTCTACAAATATCGATGTAATAAATTAGAAAATCAATATTTTGAAGCTTTCCGTAAAATTACACCAAGCTTTTTAGATGCCGAAAAGGTCTTTTGGTTGGTTAATGGGAGGAATTCCCTAACTTAATGAAACTGTAAAATTGTTAATTAGTACTCGGTAAGTTTAGAAACTGACTGCTTAGAGAACAACAATCTTGAGAATTTTAAACACAAGGAATTCGCGTCAGAAAGATGACACGAATGCTGAGGCATACCCGACCGAGTACTGTGGGACTCGTTCAGGATCATGAGAATACCCAATAAACCTGCCTCTATTTCGAAGTAAATACATTCCTGCGGAACTGCCTGCTTGGCTCTAAAATCCACGGAAAGATAACTCCACCTGATGTCCTCTAGGCTTTGACAGCAGATCCCGGACAAGCCATGATCCCTCAGGCGGGGTCAATGCACAACTTACTCACCGTTGCAATCTCCCGACAATACCCAGAGATACAATACCCAGACAATCCAGGACACAAAGTACAATCATCTGTGGCATCTCGAGAAAGGCTAGGGATTTAATTCGTTCCTATTCATATGTTCTTCCATTCATTCACTCCATTACAGTAACTTTGAAATAAAAGATAAATAAAAGATAAATAAAATAAAAGGACAAAATAAAGCACAAATAAATAAAATGACAAAACAAATCACAAAATAAATAAATAGAAATAAATTAATAAAATAAATAATAAATAAATTAATAAATCAAATCAAATAAATAAAACAAATAAATAAAATAAATAAATAAACAATAAATGAACAAATAAATAAAATAACAATTTGGTGATGGACTGTCCGTTCAACCTTGGGCACCTTCTCACCCGCTGCCGGCTTCCTTCGCCTGTGCTTCATCACCTGTGTGATGAAAGTTTCGATGAGCCGCCAGAAGCTCATATTTTCGGTCATCAACTGTACCATGTTAGCAGGAGTGACTTTTTTGTTCTCGACAGAAGGGGCTACATAAGATCTCCGATCCGTGACGAGAAGCGCTTCGGTTTTTTCCACGGTCATTTCCAGGCCTTTGGCGTCCAACCAGCGCTTGATTGATCGCAGAGTTTCATTGACTCTTATGCCAAGGACTTCTGTACTTTCCGCACTGTAGACAACTATTTTGTCATCTGCAAAGCCGACTACTTTGGTGTCCTTAGGTAGTTGCATTCGCAAGGAATCGTCATACATGACCTTCCACACGAATGGCTCTACCTTCGATCCTTGTGAGGCTCCACATGTCATTTCCTCTCTAATCTGAAATTATTCACCCTCATATACGATCCATCTGTTACTCACAATCAGATAGTCATCCATCATTCGAAACCGATAGTTCAGCAACCCTTTCTTTTTCATCGACTCGATGCAATCTTGCCATCTTGCGGTATTGAATGTATTTCTTACCTCTATTGCAATCAGTGCGCAAAATCCTTTCTTTTTGCACGTGCCTTTTCTGCCTTTTTTCGCTTCTTTCACCACTTCCAGGATAACGTCGATGGTGGACCTGTCCTTCCTAAAACCAAACTGGTTTTCGGGAAGATCATTTTCGCCGGTGAGAAGACTCTGAAGTCTCTGTAGAAACACCCTCTAGAAGTTCCATCGTATCCAACAAACATATTGGTCTATATGATGAGGCTTTACAAATCTAGAGGCTTGTCTCCCTTTAAAAGAAGTACTATCTTCTGCTGTTTCCAATTCAAGAAGAACTTTCCAGCTCGTAGGCATTCGTTCAAAGGTTTAAGTCAAAATTCAGGATATACCTCGATCACGATTTTCAGGATCTCGTTTGGTATTCCATCCATTCCAGGCGCTTTGACATTTTTTAACCCCTTTCCCGACATTTTAAGTTCCTCGAGCGTGAAAAGATCCTCGCTCCGTACAAGGCACGGAGAATAGTCCTTTCTCGACCATGGATTTACGGATGGGAATAAGGCCCTTATTATTTCGCGGACCCAATCGGCATCGTTTAGACCGGGGTTCTGTCGTTTTGTAACAAATTTCTTGGTGACAATTCTATACGCTAGACCTCATGGGTCGTTTTCGGTTTCATCGATTAGGTCCTTCCAACAGTTTCTTTGACTACATTTTATCGCCTGTTTAAGGGTCTTTGTAGCAGTATTCAAAGTGTCCTTTTTAGAACGGTTATATCTCCGCCTTGCTGCAAGACACTCTTTCCTTAAACTGGCCAGAAGTTCATTCCACCAGTACATTGAGTTCTTCCTAGAAGCATCTCGCTTTCGAGGCATGGAGTGTTCGCAAAGTACGATTACCTCATGCTTCGAAGCGCGCACCGTCTTTTCATGAGAATTAGATGCCGTTGTTGGAGATAAGCTTGGCTTCTTCAAGGTACTTTCTTGCTTTTTCTCGGTCAAGCTTTCGGACATTCCACAAACGGCAGGCCTTTTTACTACTTCTGTGTAGTTTAATGCCCCTTCGAAGCTCTTCCGACATGATGAAGTCTATATACTGGTGGTCACTCATGGTCACTTCATCCAGTACCTTCCATTCCTTGACCTTTCACGCCAGGTGAGGTGATACAATTATCAGATCCAAAATTAATCCCGACTCATCTCGTCTGAATATGCACTCCTGGACCCGGTTCACTACAATCAGGTAATCTCTCTCAACCATCTCGTTAACCGAAATACCTCTCCTGTCTAGACGAGTCTCCCTTTATTCCGGGGACTTACTATTAAATTCCCCCGCAAACTTAAAAAAGCGTTCATTAATTTTTTTATTTTTTTAATGCGAAGATCATGATTCAAATATTTTCAAATTTGACAGGGTTCCGGAAACTTTTTTTGAATTTCTCTTTTTGCATTAGATTTCCCAGAAAAAGCAGCCCAATTTGAGTATTATAACGTTTTTGACCCTCGTCGGGATCAATTAGAAATTTAAAAAAGAGTTCGTTAATTTTTTAATTTTTTTTAATGCAAAAATCGTGATTCACCTATTTGCAAATTTGAGAGGGTTCTGGAAAATTTGTTTGAATTATTCCTTTTGCATTCAATTCCCCAGAAAAACGCACCCCAATTTGATTATTATAATGTTTTTGACACTCGTCAGTATAAACTAGAAAAAAAATAGTTCATTCATTTTTTTATTTCTTTAAGCGAAAATCATGATTCACATAATTGCAAATTGGAGATGTTTCCAGAAACTTTTTTTGAATTATTCCTTTTGCATGCGATTCCCCAGTAAGAAGCACCCCAATTTGAGTATTATAACGTTTTTGACACTCGCCAGGATCAATTAGAAATTTAGTAAAGGGTTCATTCATTTTTTTATATTTTTTAATGCGAAAATCTTGATTCACATATTTTCAAATTTGAGAGGGTTCCGGAAAATTTGTATGAATTATTCCTTTTGCATTCGATTCCCCACAAAAAAAACACACCAATTTGAGTATTACAACGTTTTTGACACTCGCCAGGATCAATTAGAAATTTAAAAAAGCGTTCATTCATTTTTTTATTTTTTTAATGCTAAAATCATGATTCAAATATTTGCAAATTTGACAGGGTTCCGGAAACTCTTTTTGCATTTTTCTTTTTGCATTCGATTCCTCAGAAAAAGCACCCCAATTTGAGTAGTATAACGTTGTTGACACTCGTCTTGATCAATTGGAAATTTAAAGAAGGATTCATTCATTTTTCTATTTATTTTTGTTATTTGAGAAAATCATATCTCACGTTTTTGCAAATTTGACAGTGTACCGGAAACTTTTTTTGAATTTTTTCTTTTGCATGCGATTCCCCAGAAAAAAACACCCCAATTTGAGTATTATAACGTTTTTGACACTCGTCAGGATCAATTAGAAATTTAAAAAATAGTCCATTCATTTTTTTATTTTTTTTAATGTTTAAATCATGATTCACATATTTGCAAATTTGACAGGGTTCCGGACACTTTTTTTTAATTTTTCCTTTTGTATTCGTTTCCCCAAAAAAGCACCCCAATTTGAGTAGTATAGCGTTTTTGGCACTCGTCAGGATCAATTAGAAATTTTAAGAACCGTTTATTCATTTTTTTATTTTGTTAGTGCGAAAATCATGATTTACATATTTGCAAATTTGACAGGGTTCCGGAAAATTTTTGAATTTTTCCTTTTTCATTGGATTCCCCAGAAAAAAGCACTCCAATTTGAGTATTATAACGTTTTTGACACTAGTCTTGATCAATTGGAAATTTAAAAAAGAATTCATTCATTTTTATATGTTTTTTTTTTTGAGAAAATCATGACTCATGTTTTTGTAAATTTGACAGTGTTCCGGAAACTTTTTCTGAATTTTTACTTTTCCATTCGGTACCCCAGAAAAAAGCACCCCAATTTGTAAATTATAACGTTTTTGACACTTGTCTGGACCAATTAGAAATATAGTAAAATGTTTATTCCTTTTTGCTTCATTATAGAGGAAGCATTGTAATCGTGACAATTTTCGATTTTCTAAAAATAGTCTAAATCAACTCAATTTCATCCAAAAAGCATAAATAC
>WNHD01006832.1:0-17173 GCA_011057455.1 Ganaspis sp. Gsp50 | reverse complement strand
TGGGTAACGATCATCTGACATAGATAAAATTCTAGACAGCCATGAAAGGATTTTTTTAAAGAGAATGCAACTAACGCAGTTTCTGTCTGCTTCTATTCTACGTTCTATGATACGTTTCTTGTATCATTCTTTTCTTGTTGCAGCTTGTAACTTATGAATATTTAATTACAAGAATTAACAAAAGGAAAAAGATGCATAAAGCAAGTAGCAAGATAAATAACAATAAAATCGAGAAGAAAAACTGATACGAACCTATTAAAAAACACAAAAATTAATAATTAGCCTTATCTCGTTAAATGTACCCCTGCGAAGGTAAAATAAAACTTTATTCTTAAATTTTAAGACACCACGGGTCATTAATTTCTAAATGAAGTTAAAGAATTAAAAGACTGTTTTATGTGGGTTGTTAAAATTTAGAATCCACCAGAAGGCTCATGCCATTCCCAGCAGTAAAATTTTAATTAAATAACTAAAATTTATGTTCTGACTAAAATTTCTTATGAAAAGTAAGACAGTAGATTCAGTTTTTCAGCAAAAAAATTTGCCCGTTCTTTGTAAATTGAAGATAAAAAAATTGTGATACTAACTGAAAACTAAATTCTGAACCAAGGAGAAATGAAAAGTAAGGAATATAGAATGAAGCTTTCAAGATTTATTGCATTCAATTAACTCGTAAATCTTTAGTAAATGAGGCAACTCTTTGTAAAAAATTGAGTTAGCAGATTGTTTCCGGTGAAATAGAACCCACTGACAAGTGAGGCAAGCTAAATAAAAGTATTTTAAAAAGTAAGAATAAGCGAAAAGGATTTTTAAGTATCCTCTGGAATAAAATCTAGTTTACTAGAGTAGTGCAGACTTTTTAGTACAATTTATATATAATACTAAAAAGTCACAGAGAAGTCCTTTGTCACAAAAGGAATCGCTTAGACATATAAATGCTCCTTTTGTCAAAAAAAGAAAAGGATTTTCTTTTCTCAAACATAATCAACTTGCTACGAACGTAGTACCGCAAAATTGGTTCTATTTGAGCGAAACGAAAATTTAATTAATTCAATAAAATTTCATGCAAGATTATGGTAATTCATTTTTCAAGAGAATCTTCTCTATGAGTAAATGCGTCACGTTTAGTTGCATTTGCAATCTCCACGTGACCAGAGATTCATCATTTAATGGATTCATTTCATGAACCACATATCATCATGAATGTATGTGCCCATAATCCTCATTGTAATTAATATTCAGAACGAGGTAACCGATACACACGTGAAATCAAACATACAAATCGTTTTCATTTAAAAATCAAAATTTTGCAGAACATTATTGCTAGGAATTGAAAAATGTTCTTAGAAACATATTTTGGTCACAAAATTTGTCACAATTAATAATCTATATGTTTTATATTTATAATTAATAACAATTATTTAAATAAAAACGCAGGACAAATTGAGAATGTTAACAATAATTATATAATTCAAAAGAAATTGTTTACTTTAAAACACTCGATGGTAAAAAGATAATTTTTATTCCTTTCTCGTTGATGATATCCGACAGGAATCTAAATTAATTCGAAATTAAACAAAGTTTGGTATTCGAATCATATAGTGGAATTAAGTCCAGCTTTGACGTTCCCATCTGCCCTCAAATTAAGGAAGCTCAAATCCCTTAAGCCTTTGGATCAACAGGGTCCGCTGTATAATTAAACAAGACCCGTGAAACTTAAGACCGTACCTTCATATCAGTAATACCGAATTCGGCACATATGAATTTATATTAAATTTAAGCGTATAAATAATTAATAAAACAAAAGAATTTAAACTATAAAACTATTCTCGTATACATTTCAGGTTAAACTAAATTCAGATATACTAACAGTGGGTTTATCCAAAAGTATGGGAAGTTATTTAATTAATTTAATGTTTGTTTATAAATAACGTTAAATCAAGAAGCAACTCCGGGAACTTATTTTAAGAATTCCAGGTGGAAAAAGGAACATTAATTTAAGATTTGCAGTTTAAATTAAATTTAAACTAATTTTTTTTTATTTAAACTGCAAATAGTTAAATTTAATTTGGGAAACTTAAATTCAACTTCAATTTTGGTCTTAAGTAGTTCAATTGCTGATTTGCGCACAGCCATTTTTGGAGATAATGGCATGGGAACCAAAACTCAATTTCTATACAGTGCATTTAACCTGAATAAAAATTGGAAGAAAAACAACAAATCGGGAACCCTGATAAATCTCGGAATTTTAAACTACAGAAATAAAAATTTATTTAAAATTTATTTAAAATATTTTTAAAATTTATTTAAAATATTTTTAAATTCTTCAAAAGATTTTAATATACTTAACATTACTTTAAACTTTAAACCACGGCTCCTTCTTAATTGAAATGATCAAAACATATTGAAAGAAAATTTGTAAATTGGATAGTATAAATTATCTTTGACGTAAACTAATTGTTCGTGTCCTTTATATTTATTGTAATTTTGTCCCTACGTTTTTGCTGATTTTATTTATTTTTATTTTGTTTTGTCATTTGTATAGTTTTCATTTAATGTGCGATTTTGGATTTTATAGCAAAACGCTTAATACGCCTCCTAGTGGACTGCTGGTTGTACTTACATGTTCTTGGGGATTCTAAAGATGAAATAGCGCAAAAAATTTGAATCCAAAAGATTTTATATACACTAAAAATTGAGTGTTACTTCTTGCCCCCGTAACAACTTGCCCCGGTCTCTCCTAAGTGATTACAGATTAAAAGACTTTAATTTCGTCTGTTCTTATGCAAAAAAAAGAAAAAACTGAAGGGCGGGCAAAGAGTGGATTATTGATAGCATACAAAAAGTGAATATAAAGATACAAAAAGTACTATTCGCATGTATTTTGTCGCAAGTACATACCAATTTTTATAGTATTATTTTGCTGTAACAATTATTCACGACACGAATGGCAAAGTTAGAAGACTGAAGTACGAAATCTTGTTAAGAACTTGTTCATAGCACAGAGTGCATAGTTGAAAACTCTATATGCGGTTAATGGAAAAAGGATTTTTAAAGTTAATAATTTTATTTTTCGTTTTTCTTCCAATCGCCTAAAAACAATGAAATATATAAAAGATCTACAACTTTTGAAATACAAAATAACGTCCAAAATATGGTCTTCATAATTTAAATTGGAGATAAATGTATACAATAAATATAAAATACAATGAAATTGTAATATTTACATATATAAAAATTAAGTGAAAAAAAACGGTATTTAAAATTTATTTTTTTCATTTTTTAATACCAAAAGATAGATAAAATAGATAAAATCGTAAAATTTTGGTTTCAAGTGATTTAAAAGCCTACGCGTGTCAACTGTGAAAGCCTGTCTGACATAAACTAGTTTTATCTCCTGTGAAAGCATATAATAGGGCACACCTACAAAAACTTTTCTAGAATCAGAGATGTATTTATTTATGTTTTTCCTATTCTAATGTATAAAATCAATACCATGCAATATTTTTTGTATGAGAAACTAATTTTAATGAGTTACTTTTTTTCATTCACTCATAGTGCACTATTTCATTCAAGTATTTACTTTACTAATAAATAATTATTTACTTTATTATGTAAATATTTATTTACTTTATTATATAAATATTTATTTACTTTATTATATAAATATTTATTTACTTTATTATATAAATATTTGTTGTTATTTCATTATATAACTTTTTATTTACTTTATTATATAAATATTTATTTATGGTATTATATAAAAATATATTATTTTATTTGCAATAAAAAAATGTTACCAGTCTGTTTCTTCTTAAATACAATCTGTGTCAAGCAAATAAAAATAAATATTAATAAAAATTCGACCCCATGACAAAATAGTTGTGTTAGTTCTGTTGCTTTCATTGATTTCGATCCCTCAGAATTTTTTACATGAATCGTCATTTCTTTCAATCCATTAAACCCAATGTAATACCCTTTTCAAATTAATTGTGAATTTATTAGGTGCTGTTACAATCTCTCCCTCTGGAAAGTTTTCTCCTGCAACGCCTTTATCTAATTTACCGAATAATACGAGGAACGAGTTACTTCAGGTTCATTGACCCAACCTCTAATTCCGCATTCACTGAGACGCTCCGAGTTTCACGAATCACAATTCCATACTTATTTTATTTTCGTGTTACGATTTTCAATTTCCATCATTAATTTTAATTAATTATTTCATTAATTGACGCACAGTCAACTGGAAATATCGATCCCCTTTTTAATCCTTTCACCCGTAGATTTACAAAAAAAATTTAAAACTGAAAACAAAAGGAAACAATCCGAAATTCTAAATTCCAAGATGGCCGAATCAAAATGGCGTCGAATCTATTGTAAAGTTGTAAATATTTTACAAATCGACAAAATGATAATAAAAATCTTTCCTTTGCAACTTTATTCGTCTCACTGCTTATGAATCTGATATTTTCAAATTTCAAAATGTCGGATTCAAAATGTTGCACTCAAAATGACACATGAAATGGAGAACGTAAAAATTTTAAATTTACCAAATTCGACTAAATATCATAACTTTGCTATTTTCGTACCTGCTGATTACGAATCTGAAACTAAAATTTCAAAATTCAAAATGGGACCAAAAAACTTTGTCTGATTTAGTTGAAATTTGATACTGAGGTGTTTTTGGATCGCTGATTACGAGCATGATGTTAAATTTTAAAAAATTAAAATAACCGATCTAGAATATCGGACAAATAATTTTATGAATTCGTATTTCGCACAGATATTTTTATAAATAAATCCCATTCCAACTGAAAGCACGCATTACCTGCTTTTTCTCCAACTAGTTAATCTTAAAAATAGACTCGTCTAATGAGTGTCATTAAATTTTCCAAGATTCTAAGAAATTGATCACTCTATAATAACATCGACTTCTTTCTTTTCTTAGCAGGATGCGAGAGTCTGAAAGCCATCTACAGATCAATAATAGATTAAAAAAAAGTCTTGATACTCGAGTCAGTCAATCACCAGTAAAACCAATTAAAATCCCCAGTCTTATACACTTGTAGCGTTATTTTCGATCTCACTCACAAATCTTTGAAATAAAAACCTTTATATTGCCCATGAAACGTTGTTTACGCGTCACGTGATAAAAAGAAATGAAAAATGGAATCTAGATTAATTTCCAATGCTTCTGTGCCGGTATAAATTGTTTCAACTGAAAATAAAAGGTATTGTCTGAGCTTTCAGAACATTTCGTAAACTATGTATCTTCCATTGTCGAATAAATAGAGAAACAAAATTTTCTGTTTTTTTGAAACGTTTCAAATAAAAGAAAGAATAAAAGATAAAACTGCTTTTCAATTTTTATTTTAAACCGTCAACTAAAAATGAAAGATTCTCTTTTTAGAACGGTTCCATGAATGTTGGATTTTTTTAATTCTGCTATTCATACAGCTGCTGAACAATTATTTTTAAATTAATAATAATTGTTTGTAATTAAAAACAGTTATTTGTGATACAGGTGCGTAAAATTATATAAGTGAAGCACATGCTATTGCTTGTTGTATCCCTTTTCTAAAATAAAAAAAATAAAAAATATACGTAACAGATTTGCAAGAATGTTAAAAGTAAACAGAAATTGATCCAAAAGATACCGTTACTTCAGAACTTGAAGAACGCATGCTCGGTAGAATTATATGTACAAGATAGCGATGGAGCGCATGAGCGATCACAGCTGTGTGTAAAAAAGCGATTCGACACATGCGCAAACACAATTGTGAGTAAAGAAGCGATTCGACGCATGCGTAAACACAATTGTGAGTAAAGAAGTGATTCGACGCATGCGCAAACACAATTGTAAGTAAAGAAGTGATTCGACGCATGCGCTGCCACAACTACGTGTAAAGTAGTAATCTGACGCATGCGCAATTAGAACTGTGTGCTTGTCATACTTAATACATTCCAGAAAAGTCATACACACATATTTCGAAATATGCAAAGTTCAATTTGTCATGCAAATGTAAATTAAATTTTCAAACATATTTTTTAATTCTTAAGAATAATTTTAGTTGAAAATAGTTAATTAAGATTTTTAACACAATTGAAATAGTACATTTTATATTTTATTTCTGTGGAAAGTTGTATTTTTTTAAAAAAAAACCTAGTTCCAATAAATTTTATTTTACTGCGAATACAAAGCTTGATAATTACTGTAGCGGAAAAGACGAGAAAATATGAGTAAGCTAGAAACAAGTGGAATGAGAGCAAGAGAGAAGTTTGAAGCTTCTCAGGGTCTAGAAACACAACTGCCTGTCATTCTAGCGAGTCCTTGTAGTCTTTTTTTGCCCAAATAAACATTTATTTGAAATTTCTGAGACTGAGCGAACTGTGTTTCACTACAACGACTTAGTAGCTTCATTTAGTTGAAAGTCGCTATTGCACATTCATTTAAAAATTTTATCTCACCAGTTAAAAATAACACGAACATTTTCTAAATTAATGACAGTGGCACTTTATTTCCTTCTTTAAGCCGATTATTTTTATCGGATGTAATCATTTACAAATAATTTGAGTTTTTATTCTGTGGAAGTGTTTTTAAGTTCGTAATAAAAAATTAACAAAATAAACATTCTACACAATCAACAAATTTTATTTTTTTCATTTTAATTCATATACAATAAATTTTTTTATTAATTTTTTCACCTATTCATTGAATTATTATTTTAAATTATTATTTTTAATTATATTGTTAAATTATTTTTGATTTTCGATTTTTAAAAATTATTTTTCGATTCATATTTCGATTTTAACTATTTTTATTTAATTTCTCTATCTTTTGGAATTTATTTTTGAGGCTAATTTGAAAAATAAAAAATGTAGGACAATGATTTTAATAGAAATTTTGGGAAAGTTTTTCCCACAATTTTTCTTTCTTATAAAGTTATTATTGGTAAATTGTAAGTTATAACATTACAATAAACGGAAAGCTGCTTGACCTTTATTTGGATTGGCAAACGAAACAGCACCAGTAAAGCGCTCGCATTTTTTCATTAAGCAGAAGAGGGTAAATATTTGTCCCGGATATTTTGGATCAACCTTCTGCAGAATGTTTGGCATGTTCTGTTGATTTTCATAACCAATTTTCATTGTTAATTTAATAACAGGTGAAGAATAAAAAGTGAAATACAAGAAATGACGTATTTGCCATCGAAATCTGCTCAAATGAATCACGACTGTAGAATATATGTGAAAATACACTGGTATACCAAATTTCAGCACTCCAAGTAAAAAATAAACAAAAAAAAAAAAGAAAAAGAGAAAAAGAAATTGCGAAAAATTACTATTCTTAAAATAAATCGGGAATAATACAAATTGGCATAATTCTACATTGCAATTCTATATTTCGGAATACTTTAATTCTTTTCATTCCTCCAATTAAATTTCTTTCTAATTCTCTAGCATTTTATTGCATTGCTACATTATGGGGAATACAAAAATTCCACTTTTATTTGATTCTAATTTTTATTCTATAAAATGAAAAACAGGAAATACCTAATGTTTACACGAATACGAATAACAAACATATCAAATTTTCAAAAAATCGTCAGTTTCGCGGAAGTTACAGAATTAAAATTTTATGGATATCCACATATTTATGCTTTTCTATAATAATAAATATTTTCAAAAAAATATCGAGTGACATAGTTTTTGAAAATGTCTTGTTGAAATCAACAATTGCCAAGCAGCACACAAACAAAAGTCCTACCTATTATTTTCCACTGCCAAAATTCGTGTTTGTTAAATATTGTGTCTAAACGTGTGAAGTCTTTTCTGGGAAATCTCTGACAATGACTCATCAATGACCGTCGCGATGTTAAAATCTAGTAAAATATTTCCAAGTGATTCACAGATTTGAAAAATAGTTCTATCGATGCAGTACACGTAGAAGAGAATAGTGAAATGCAGAAAACGTGAAGAGCGAATCACAGAATCCAAATTCAGAACGAGCGTCACCCTCAAAGATTCCAAAGAAATTTACGAGTCAGCATCAAACGACTAGAACTTGATATATTATTCAAAAGTGTTATAAAGAAAATCCTACCCTGACCTGGCAGACATTTATTAACTCGTTTTATGACACAAAAAAGTAGGAAAGAAATGAAGTCAAATGTAAAATCTACAATAGTATAATTAAATTGCAAGCCTGTAAGGAAAATGAATCACAAAAGTGTCTTTAAAAAAAAACTCGCCGTATTTACACTCTTGAAAAAAGTCGGCCACAAATGAAATCCCTTTTTCATGAAATTTCAAGCATCTGTGGAAAAAAGCTCTAAAGAGTTCTTCATTTTCCACGAGTGCATTCGAAAGCTTGAAAAATCTGATTAAAGAGCGAAAATTGAAATCTGAATCACCTGCCGTTGCTTTTAAATAATTATGTTCATTTTTATTTTTTATCAATCAATGAAAAATTTGCCTTTTAGTCTCATTAGCAAATTGTTTTTACCTTTAAATGTGGGTTAGGTTAACCGTAGTTTATATAAAAAAATTGTATCCAACAATCATTATGTTAAATTAATTTCTATGGAACGATCATTATGGCATTTAAAATGCGGGGAATATTCATGCTTAAAAGATACATTTTTCAGGCGACTATAAACCACTCATAAAATGTTGAATTTCGCAATGAAATTACAAACTAAATTCTTTAAAAAATCGTGTTTTTAGATATTTTTACTTTTTATAATTGTTAATTACTTTAGATATAATTAAGCTGAAAGGTTCATTAAACGATCAATCGATGCGCTTTTCAAGCTGAAAAATCATGCAATAGTTGCAATTTAACTTTTTTGAAAAATGTAAAAGATATATAAAAAAAACGATTTTTTCAAAATCTTTTAAAGATCTTTTAATCTTAATTTAATCTTTTTTAAAGAGTGAATAACTTTTGATATAATTGATCCAAAAGTTTGTTTAAACTACCCGAAAATTTCGTGGCGCTAGCTAGCAGCGCTAGATACATGGTAATTTTGCATACAATCTAGCGCTGCTAGCTAGCGCCACGAAATTTTTCTACCCGGGTATCAATCGATGCATTTCTAAATCACAGAATAGATAAAATATTGACATTTCAACTGTTTTAAAGAATGTAAAAGCTATACAGGAAACGATTTGTCAAAATTTAAATTTTTTAATAGTGAATAACTTTGGATAGAATTGGGTTAGAAGGTTCATTAAACGACCAATCGGTGTGTTTCTGAAGTGCAAAAAGGTTCAAAGACCTACATTTCAACTTTTCTTAAAAATGCAAATAATATATAGAAAAGACTGTTTTTTAAATGTTTAAATGCGATAAAAATACATTTTGAATATTGATATAGATCTGGTTCAAACTCATATCAAATTTGGTACAATTTGGTGCAAAAATCAACGTTCTCACTATTATTATTTTAGAGATATTCGTAGAAACATAGTATATTCACGGATATGTTCTCAAAAATATGTTCCTTGGTGCCTGATGAAAAGTCCAGAAATGTAGATAACTCGAAGTCGAAAATTTACGAGTAAATCAGATCTTCATTTATGAGGATGCAATACATATATTATTTATAAAATATTATATTATAAATGAAAAGTGGAAACGAATAAACAAATCGATTGATCAAGTGAACACGGTATTGTGTCATGCAAAATACAGTTTGATGCTTCATGCAGCGAGCATCTATTACCGGTTCATCGAAGACCTATGAATGTAGGTTTTAATATTTGCATGTTGATATACGACCCAATATTTCTTCTTACATTTCCGCTTTTTCGTTGGTGCATCATTTTTCTTTTCAAATTTTGTCAAAAATAGAAACGAGCACTACAAAATCTTTTTTTCAATAAAAGCAGTGAAAATGATTAAATACACGCTCGTGAATTCTATTGCGCTCTTTTTTGTAAAAAGAGAAGTATTCCTGGAAGTATTTATGATATTTAATGACTTGAAATTTTTATCAAAAAGAATTTGTAAACTTCCACGAGATTTTGAATGTTTAAAATTTTAATAGTAGAATGCATTTATATTATTTCCCTGTATAAACTGTAAACAAATTTTTAATTTTAATCACAATTTTATCATTATTTTTAATTAATTTCTGATTACTTGGGTTTATTTTATTTATTTTTAATATTAATTCTTGAACGCCAAGTTATTTAATTTTAAGAAACGTGAAAATAACTAAACCCTGTTATCAAATTTTAATTTGACTTTAATCTACTTTAAATTTTTGCCAAACTAACTCAATATTTTACCTTTACTTGATTTTAAATTCTAATTTAATATTATTTGTGCCAAACTATGCTCAATCAAATGACTCGAAGAGCGACGTGGAAAGGAAAAATAACACTGATTTTAATTTTACGTATTTCAATTAATCAGCAAATTTAAATCAATTTACAAAAGATTCGGCCATAATGGCCGTGCAATGAAAACACGCACTGATCACATGAGCAGAGAGTTATTTTAGATAAAAATATAATTAGGTGGAGACGATTCCACCTTAAACAAAGATTGTTTACAAAAATTTGAAGCTTACCAGTCGTCCGGCAATTGCTCCGAAAAAGTTTACGTTTTAAAATAACGACTTTAATAACAAAAGATGCACTTCGTGCGAACACCAGACTAGAAGTGACGCGAGATTGGCGTCTCGTCATCAACGAACAGTGTAGAGTGAAAATGCGCAAGCGCGTCGACTTGATGAAGTTAATGTTTTCTATATCGACCGCTGATCACGATTTATCGGCTGATGATAAATCTTTTGATTTTGAAAATTTGAAAAACTAATAATTACAATTATTCGTTTTATTACACTATTATACTTTCTTGGAATACTATTATAGTATTCCAAAAATTAAACTGAAAAAATAAGTATTGTTTTCAGCCCATTTTTGGCTAAACCATTTACATAAGTGTCAATTTGAACTAATCTTAAGACAAAAAACTGACTTAGTCTTGTTTTAAGCCACAAAATTAACTGATTGTGTAAACGGTTTAAGACTTTCACTGAGAGAAAAGAATTCGTGAAACAAGAATAAAAATATACTTACAACTTATTCTTGTTTCAAGAATATTTTCGATTCGTAAGAATACATATTCTAGGTCCGAATCTAAGAATAAAGTAGATTAGATCCAATGCATTTTTGCATTGAATCAAGAAAACTTTTCTCTCAGTGTTCTTTTTTATGTATAATAGTAATGATTTGTAAAATTTTATGCACAGAAGACAAAAAAAATCATAAAAGCTGATAAATAATCACTGAATTTTTCTAATGTCCAAAAGGTAAAATACACTGCAAAGTCACAACTTTAGTTTTATGGTATTTGCTGACCCTAAGAAGTACATTTTTCCCTATGATACTTATTTTCCTCTTGAGGATCCTTTAGAAAGTCCTTCCTAAAGATTCGAAACCCTATTCATTTGTCCCTCGAGATTACTAAAGGATAGGGCATCTAGCTCTTATAAAAGAAATTTCTCACATCTTAACAGAAAGCCGAATAGTACATAATAAAGAAAGCGAAAAAGTTGTTCTTCCTTCAGCAATTCATAAATTTCATTGTCATGACAAAAACATGAATAAATCCTCTACCATTAAGTAATTTATTTCTTGTCGTCGCATGTTTCAAAAAAATACCTCTCGAAAATTGAAATCAATTTTTCACTAATTTTAATAACGAAAATGTTTCCAACATCAATCGCCCCACATACACACACTTATATATATGCATGCATATTTTTTTGTTATCTCTGAAATAATTAATTTTACAAAAAAAATGTCTTTGAAAATGTTGGAAAAAATTTCCTACAAAAAAGGTGCTACAAACTAAATCGATAAGATTAATATTACCGGGGCTAGTTGTAACAGGGTCAAAAAGTAACTCTCAATTTTTATTGCATATAAAATTTTGTGGCTTCAAATTTTTGACGCTATTTTATTATTAGAATCCCCAAGAATATGTAAGTACAACCATTAGTCTATTAGGAGGCGTATTAAGCGTTTTTCAGCAAGTGTGTCAATTTTTATAAGTAAACAAGAAAAAGTGATTTTCGTAAACTTTGATTTTTTTATATGTGACGCTCCACGAGAGAAGGGACCTTATTCGCTCTTGATATAAGGTCCCTTCTCTCGTGGAGCGTCACATATATACTATTATTTTATTTTGACTATTTTGAGCATAAAGATTCTAAATATATCTGCTTTTAACTTTAAATATTAGATTTGACTGAAAACAACATATATTATTATAAAACTCAATTAATATATAGTTTCATGCCTTGGGGCACGTTGTAACAGTTTCTCGGGGTTAGTTGTAACATGATTAGTGGACTAACGTTTATATTTGCCTAACTGATGTAGTATGTTTGCTTATTTATTTAATATGATATAATGCACCATAAAAAAAATTGCGAAGATTTTACAAGATCCTTCTCAAAAATACTTATTTATTCAATTATTATTCATAATTGCACTTAAAGCACTTAAAATTAATATTGAGGGTTGTAACCATGGTAACTTTCAGGGGGTTTTTCTTTCGACATAACCAACAAAATTTCAGGTCCAGTTCGAACTGAAATTACATTGAAATATTACACTTGTGTATATGGGTTTGTGTGAGTGCCCCATGTATATTTTTTGTGTGTTTGTGCGTGCGTCTTTGTGTGTGTTTGTGTATGTGTGGGTGAGCTATATTAAAATAAACATAAACACCAATCAGAAAAAATTAAAAATAATGTCAAACGCAAACCATCTCTGAGTAAAAATGTTCGACTTTCAAGAATTTCGACGTTTTTAGCAAGTTGCATTTTCTGTTTCCTTGACATGAGTAATAATTTAACTTGGAGTGCAAAACGAACGAAAGCTCTGACTTTCAGACCCAAATACCTAGAATTCTTGTCAACGCATTTTGCCTTTCCTCCCTATTATATTTTCTTCAACTGTTCTCTCACTCTCACTAACTTCTGTCTGCTATTTTTTGGAATTTTTCCAAATTTTGCGTCAGACATCACGTCACTTTTAACAAGACATACAATCATCTACTCGTTTTGTTTCTTTTTCAATTTGATATACATCAGATAATGTCAAATCAACATTATTATTTACGAGCGTTATACAAGTTCAATACAATCTCATTTTTTTTTCTTTCTCTTTTTTTATCTTAGGCCGAAGATTCTAACATAACCTCAAACTGAAACATACTATTTACCATCCAATAAAAATGTGATTTTTGATTTTTTAAATTAATTTTTGAATTTCTTTAACGAATTAAAATATAAAGAAATATATATCATATTGGGAGATTCAATCATTTACTTTTTAGAAAAATTCATAGATTGCCAAAATTTGTTGCTAAATTCATATTTTACATAATATTTATTTTTTACAAATTTATTTTTTATATCTATATATTTTTTTTCAATAATTCTATTTTATGGAATACTGGCTCATTTTCTTTAGAAAATATTTCTCTACAACTTCACCGTTTAGGACTTTTAATCAAATATTATAATTAATACTATAATCAATGAGCGGTGCATTTGATTAAAAATCCAAAACGGTGAAGTTGTAGAGAATTATTTTCCGAAGAAAATGAGCCATCATTCATTAAAATAGAATCATTTTAAAACATTTTTATAGAAGCCATAAGAAAATTAAATTTTGAAAAACTAAATACCTTCTAAAATATGAAATCAGCTCAAAATTTTGGCAAAACCTAATTTTTTCTGAAAATTGTACCTGTGATTTAGTCTTTCAAAATTGTATGAAATATATTTTTTTGTATGTTAAAGGCATGTGATGGAAGATGACCTAAGTGGTCACGTGACCTATAAGAACAATTTTTTCTGTCGATTTCCTTTTAAAATAATTTTCATATCATTATCAAAATTGGTATATATAGTCATAAAATTTCACCAAAAATACTTTCTTTAATAAGCATTTGTGAAATGAATTTGATGAATATGTTAACGTGTAACTATTTATATTCACCATCATTTATAAGTGATAAATATAAATAGTTATAAGTTTCTATTTGATATGTAAAAGATTTATTATTTTGACTGTAATCAGATTTAAATAAATTATTATTTTGGCTCAAGTGAGATAGTATATCTAATATCAAAAGTCCTGGCACCATACGCAGGAACAGAAAATAATTGCACTTCATCTTACGATAATTTATGAAACTGCTAATTAACATCACTTAGTAGAACTTATCATGCATCCGATGCTCTAATAGCTACCAATTTTAATCACATTCCTAGAAAATTTCTGATTCCTACATCTATTTATGTAAAATAATACCCAGGTGAAACAATTCCTTGGAAACGACTCCAACGAAAACTTCACAAAGGTAGTTTTGTATATGTTTTTCCAAGAATGAAGCTATCGTCGGAATCGTTTCCGATGATTTTTTTCACCAAGATTATTTTGATACAATTAAAAAGTATTTTTTTAAAAATACATAAGTGTAAATATTTGTTAATTTATTAATGTTAAGTGAATGGTTTTTAATTTATTAAAGACAAGTGAAGGATTGTTTTTTTATTAAAGTCAAGTGAATGATTGTTAATTTATTAATACGGAGTAAATAATTATTAATTTTTTATTTTGAAGTAAATGATTGTTAATTTATTACTTTGCAGTAAATAATTGTTAATTTATTATTTCGTAATAAATGATCAATTTGAAAAATGGGGAAAAATACATTTTAATGTTGAGAAATTTTGTGAAATCGAATTCGTCATCAGTTTGAAAAGAAGCAGAAGCCACTGACTCAGACTAAAAAAAGAAGGTGCTAGAAATTCAAGGAATGATTTTTCCGCTTCTCTGCAAAGACTAATGAAAAGCTTTCTCACTATATTTTTTCTCTCTCTTCTGCACGTGACCATCGACCTCCCCATCGCTTTAAAGCTCCCATTTAGAATAACTGCAAGCTCGAGTCCTCTCACTCGACAGTTTCATTTCGAGATACCAACATCCGGAGTATTTGTTAATCACTTTTTTACAATTTTTTAAAGAAGTTAAAAACATGGAAGTGGCTAAAGGTAAGAGCTTTTTTGTGTCAAGAGTTTTTATATTAACCTGATTTTTTAAAGTATAAATCCCGATTTCTTAAACTGATTATTAATTAATTCATTAATATTCAATTAATGTTGAAGTGCCTTTATTAATAATTGCATTTATTAATTCATTGATATCATTTGAGAAAGAAATATTAGTGTAAAAAATTTTCTTTACAAAAAATAATATACTTATAGAAATTTTCTTTACAAAAAGTACGTAATATACTTTAAAATTTGTCACTTAATGTTCATTTGTGACCGTCCACGACATAAATAATAAAAAAAAAAACATGGATAATTTTGAAAATTTGTTTGCAATTGGTCTGCAATTTCCAAAATTTTTTTTTAAATAGTACAGAATGAAAGACCAATGCAAGTTCTTTCGATTGTAAAATGTTTCGGGAACTTTTTTCATTGTAATTTAAAAATTAGTTTTTGACTTCGTCTCTCTCTTTCTTTTTTACATTCTTAGGCCTTATGCATGTACTTCTTTTATATTACAATGTACCAATTATTATTATTATTATTATTATTATTATTATTATTATTATTATATTATTATTATTGTTGTTATTTTTTTTACAAAAAAAGTTTAGCAGAGAAAAAAATACATTATTATTATAATTTTTATTATTATTATTATTATATTATTATTATATTATTAATTACTAAAATAAAAATCATATTTTTTCACAAAGCGATAAATAACAATGTTATAAACAATTTTCATTGTTAAATTAAATCACATTCAATTACTCAACTCATTTTCGCGAGATACAAGGAAACAAGATTTTAATTAAACTCTAATTGATTTTATTCATTGAATTTGGTTAATTATTTTAATTTTAATGTTTCCGATTTTGCTCTTTTATATACACATTTTATATTTCCTTTCATTAGTAACGCATTCTTTATTCCAAAATTATTAATTTATAATTCATTAGGAAATTAATTTTCTTTTGCGTTCTGAATAATAGAATAGTAATTTCTTCACAACAGTCGTAATATGCATAACTGAGCATAATACTCAAATCCTACGTTTTAGAGATTGCAATTAAACTGTGTTTTGAAAATATGTCATAGCTGTGGGGCTTTAATTATCTCAATTAATTATCAATTTGAAATTGTGTCGTAATTATTCGAATCATTAAACTCAAGGGAATAAATTTACTGAACGAGATAAAGAGTTTTCATCGAGCATCATTTGAATATAAAGAAAAAGTAAAATCTGGTTGTGCAGAGCAATTAAATTAAAAAATATTCTCTTTCATTTTCTTTGAAAATAAAGCAATTAAATCAAGGTGGAAAAATGCTTTTCTCCAATTTTAATTAGTCAAACTTCTTAATGAATAATCTCTGTTAAATTGCCTTCATTTTGTAATAGAATTCTTTAAGCCAAGAGTTATTATTGCCATTAAATTATTGCAATTGTAATTAAATTATTGTAATTGTAATTAAATTAAGTATGCCTTAAATTATTGTATAATAATTGTAATTTTTAGAAAGATAAGGAAATTCAATTCTACTTCCGATCATTTTGAATTTCTCGTAAACTATGATTAATTTACAACATTTATGTTTAATCGGTTTAATAATTTCCAAAAAAGTTCTTTGCATAAATAAAGAATAATTGCTCATCAGAAAATTCTTTGAATTCTAAAGTTCCCTGCACACATTTTTTCCTTGGAATTTTAAAATCGAAACGTGCGTTGCTAATACCTTGTCATTGGCAATGAACGTCCACGATTTTTATGTCCATTTTGAATACAAACATTGCCAATTTATTTTCAGTCTCTTACTTTTTTTTTTTTATTTGACATAATTAAAAAAAATTAAGAACAATATTTATATTTCTTCTAAACAGAGTATTTCGCGCAGTTTTTGGATAATTTCTGCATTTTTTAATAGAACAGTCAGACAATTTCTAGAAAACTTCTTTGAATAGTGAAGAATAAAAGCAACAATGAAAGTTGCCCGTGCAGAAATTGCCCTACTTTGCCCTATTTAAAATAGGGTTCTGACCAGTGCCTCGCCAGTTTTCCTAGTTTGAGGAAAGTGTAAAAAAAGTA
>WNHD01006831.1:0-19188 GCA_011057455.1 Ganaspis sp. Gsp50 | reverse complement strand
GTTAACCCTCTGATGGATTTGGCGCGTGATTTGAATGCAGAGATAGACTTTGTCAACTCTTTTCTTTCACTCTCGGAATATGCAAAAATAATAAAAATAAACAAGCTCATTGGTAAAAATTCTTAAACAACCAAAGTGCTCTTCCCAGGTATTGTGATTCTTGCTCCAAAATCATAAACAAAATAAAAATCTTAACCGAAAGGGTGAATTTTTGTGACGTAAAATATACCACGTCACAAATTTAGTAGACATTTGTCAGTGAATTTAAAAAAGGCTCGATTAGTTTTTAATGTGTAACATATTAAATACAAATGAAATTGGTTTCCCTGAGGTGTGGGGAACAATTGAATTACTAGAGTCGAAAGGAAGTCGAAAATTCAATTATGGAAGAGATGCAGTGTCCTGGAGATCTACACGTGTAATAGTACGTCGAGGTCGACCGGTCAGTTGCATTCGCGACTGAGGAAGCGGTCTTTACTGAGATCCACGTGCGCGTGCTTAGAATTCCGTTGGCACGGTCGAATATAGCTGTACGTAAACTACCAGCTGACCCGATAAATAATCACCGAGTTCTCCTGCAAATTGCATAAACGTGTTTTTTTCAAATTTCACCAAAATGGTAGCAATCTCAATAAATAAAGCTCCTTTTGAAAATCGCTCAATTAAAATGTGCACAACTGCTGTGCAGGGTCATGCGGTCAATTGCCAGGAAGCTGACTGGCTTCTCGGACATCCTTGTTCTCTTCCCACTTGGAATTCTGACATCATCTTATGCAACATGTTACCGTTAAGGGAGTGAAACCAAGTTCCTGACTCTATTAAAAATCAGATAACACGACAAAATAACGACAGCAGATGGATAATAGCAATTGTTTTATTACTTTCTGCTACCTCAGTCTGCTCCAGAAACTTTCAATATACATCGACCAGCAGAAATGATTGAGAAGTTCTCTTCTGGTATCATCCAGGAGATAGTTCTTTGTTTGATTGAGGAATCAAACAAAGAATTATCGCCTGGACGATACCAGTGTATCCTTTTACTTTATACTTCGAAATTAACTTCTTTTCATTTTGTACCTTGGTCATTAATTTTCTGTTTGTTTCCTTTTTTCTTTTGTTCGATGTGACAATTTTCTCCTCATTCGTTGAGAGCCTTTCATGTTTTCATCCTGTTGAGAATCTAATTGAGTTTAAAATTAGTGGGAATAATATTCCAGAAACGAAATTAGACGACACCTAGATGGTGGGAGATAAGTGTTATAAATGTAGATAAGAATGAGTCAAAACGTGAAAAACCGAAGTTCGTTCGGAACAATGATGACGCATGATAGACGAGATCGCTCGTAACAGTTTCAGTTTTCTGTTAGAACCCAAAAGAAACGCAATATTTTGTACTCAAGAGTGAAATAAAATTTAATGGACGGATTATAACTTCACCTGTTTTATTTTGAGTTAATCCTTTCCTCAACACCAGTAGAAAAGTATCAAAGTCCTTTTTTACAATAAGAATGTGACGATGGGTCAGCTCAAACAGCCTAAATAGACGGAGCGTAGAATATTTGATCTTTTAATTCATCCCGTTCTAAATCCCGAACACACCCCTTTCTCAGGGATGTTGTTGATGTTCATTCGTTGAACATCTGTTACGTTATCGAAGCCCAAATTGTTCGCAGGGTGTCATGGATGTTCATTCGTTGAACAGTACTCACATTCTCGAACCCTTTCGTAGGGTGTTGCTTTTCGTTTGATGATCATCCCTTTTATGTATAATTACCATTTTATTGTAAATGCAAAGGAAAAATAAATATGTTGAGTTTATTCTTTCGTTTTTTGGCTTGCACCCTTCGACCAACCAGCTAATCCTTGACTTCAAATATGGGTCACCTACCTTATACAGAACTTGTTAGTGGAAAGCAAAATAGGAGCCAAGATAATCATTTGCATTTAATTCTGGACGCCTTTCCACTTGGCAATTGAAACTTACATGACTTATTCCGTTGATTTGCTGGTTCGATCCCTTCAGAATATAAAATTTGAATATCCGAGAGCGAGTGGAAAAGTTATGAAAGAAAGAAAAAAAAATCCGCTAATCGAGAATCATCTTTGTCAAGAGGCGTAGTTCTGAGGTCTAAATATAACCCCTGCCATTTGGCAAAGGCACTTCGGCATTATTTAATTATCATTTATCTAAAATCTCTTTTTAACACACGCACGATTTTATCTTTCCTGCAAATCATAAGTCGAACCCGGAAAAATGTTTGTATGATGTTTCCTCTATTTATAGGGATTGCATTCCTCAAGCGTCATCTCCCGAAAGGATCGTAAAAGGGAAAAAGAATTTTATCAGACGATGATTCAACGATTTTGTTTTTGCGTCGAATCTTTAAATTGAATTATATTGAACTTGTGATTATAAATGGAAGATGTTCAATTATAAGGTCAGTAATGATACAAGTCGAAAGAATAATGAAGGATTCGCGTGCTCAGTTGAAAATACGTGCATCTTTTATCCAATGTTCCAAGAACGCGTTCCTATAATGTCTAATGATGGCACGGCGCCATCAATTTGCACGCATTTACGTCCAATTAATGTTCATGAACGATGATATTACGCCATCATTTCTCATATTTTTTACGCCGACAGTGAATTTTCCTTTGAATAGATTTGGATGCAAATCTTTATCCAAATCTTCTTGTCAATTATTCCCAACGCTCAGGAGAATTGAAGATCAGAGTAATTTAGACCTCAGTCCTGACATTTCTCGTTGTTTTAATTTTAAAAGGAAACGGAGTAATTAGCGCGGAGCCTGAAGCTGAAGGTAATGATAATGACTTTACTCTTTTTTTGCCTTTTCTCCGGAGGCGGCATTAGTGTGTCCTTGAACTGATAATCAATAATTTCCTTGGGGATTTTTGTACCCCTGGGTCTTTTTTTCTCTCCAGGTAACGATGGATAATTGTTGCTTCATTTGTAAACGTCATTTGTGCTGAAAAATTAATGTATAAATAAGCAAGAGTAACCTACAAAACGAGAGGGGGAGAATTACCGGACAAGGTTATTTAAGCACTAATGACAGACCCTTGATTAGGAGACACCCAACTGTACTCGGGAGAGTGGGTCGTAAAGTTAGCAACGGTCCAACGGGAAACGCATTCTCCAATCCGCGATACCCACCGCAAAAGGTTGATTGAGTTCAAGGAAGAGAGTTGATCGGGTGAGGTTCCTGCTGCGATAACGAAATAACTCAATGGCTGGTCTACTCCTAGACTCGTTAACCCTACACTCGATGAGTGCTAACGGTAGAACTGCCAAGGTATCATTTTTCTGTTGACATAACCCACATTGATTCGTTTTAGGTGTAAAAATCAACAATCAGTGATTTCTGTTGCTTTAACCTCGTCCCTATTGCAGCGTGATTACTACATTACCGTGTATTGTGATATATCACATATCACAATACACTACACATGATACACGATATTCACTTAACTTCTAAGTCATATGCAAAGTTCTTACTTTCGATATTAAATATACTGTCAATGATAATATTATACTATTGTATTCCTTGATGAAATGAATGAGAGCGAAGATTTCTTATTACCAAAGATAAAATGTAATAGCAATACCAATGATAAAATTATAATATTGTAATACAAAAACCGACGAATGAGAGCATAATTATTATAATATTATAATATTATGATAAGATTTCCGTAGCTTAAACCTGATTTCAGTAAAGATCATTCTAAGGAATTCGGTAGATTTAACCACATTCCAGTAGGTTGAACCAAATTCCAGTAGGTTAAACCAAATTCGAGTAGGTTAAACAAAATTCCGGTAGGTTAAACCAAATTCCGGTAGGTTAAACCAAATTCCGGTAGGTTAAACCAAATTTCAGTAGGTTAAACCAAATTCCGGGAGGTTTAACCAAATTCAGGTGGTTTAAACCAAATTCCTGTAGGTTTAAGCAAAATCCGGTAGGTTTAAGATTCAGATTCAGGTAGACTTAACCAGATTCCGGTATACATCCTCTCAGTGATTCCTGAAGCTTTAACCTCATTTCTATTACGTTCTCTCAGTTATTCCTGTAGCTGTAGTCTCATTCCAAAAAGGCCTCTAAGTAATTCTTGTAGCTTTACTTCATCTAAGTACATCCTGTAGCTATAGTCTCATCCCAAAAAGCCCTCTCTGTAATTCTTGTAGCTTTACTTCATCTCAGTACATCCTGATTGGGATTCCGGTAGTCTTGACCAAACTCCGGTTTGCAACCTCTCAGTGATTCCTGCAGCTTTTAAGATCATTCCTATTACATTCAGTATTCACCTCTATTCATCTCACTAGCTATTCCTGCACCTTTAGTCTCATCCCCAACATCCTCTTAATCATTATTGTAGCATTAAACTCATCCGAAAACCTTTATGATTCCACTTGCGACATTCTACCATCACTATCCCGCTCCCACCTCTAAATTTCCATTGTAATTCTTCTTCTTCTTGGGTAATACACCTTTGACGAAGTGAATCGTCACTATTTCTCTCCTTCGTTTAGCATGTCAAGGATGGAAGGGGTCTTCTTTCCTGACAATTAGTGCAGATTTTGGCTGTTGCGCAGTGTCATTTCCGGGGTTGTACGAAGGTCAGCGGGAGTTTCCGAAGTTTCTGTTACAGGTAGTCTTCCCGTAGGAGTGACGGATACCTAGAGGAATCCTAGAGGAACCCTAGAGGATCGAGTGAGACGTGCTGGAGGGAGGATTTTTCATCGACAATTAATATTCGAGGGCTAGCGATTTTTCCCTCTCTCGCTCTTGTTCGTGCCTTAGTGATTAATTTTGAGTTTGACCGTGTGTGGTCACTGGGGACTAAGTGTAATAAATTCGAGAAGTGTATAAATTGAATTTGAGTTTGAGTGTATAAATAAAAAGGAATAATAATTACAATGATCATTATCATGAGTCTCTTTTTTCTCTTCCTTTACGTAATATTTTCACTTATTTCTCATGATGCAGTTACGATTCGCTAGGTTTGTTGGGGAAAGAAAAAATTCCCGTGATTAGAATTGTACACGTGTAGGAGATAGGTTCACATAAGACAGGTACAGCTGTCAGCTAATAGTAAGCTTGAGGTCGAAAGATTTGCTTATACTGTAGCTAGTAACGAGTCTGCGGGCCTTGACATTGCTCGCGTAGACAATGTACTTACTGTCTTTCGTTTCGTTAAAGAGGAAACAAAGAGAGAGGTAAGACATCCGGTCGCGTCGGGTGTCGTTCAACTTGGTTATCTGCAGCGAAATACACGATCGTCTCTAGTTTCGCACGCTCGCAATAAATCGACTTGAAATCCCTAATGAAATCAACGATCTTATCAGTCTTTATTAAACCCCTCTCACATGCCACTTATTCAACAGTTTCCTCTCTTATTTCTATTTATCCTCTATTCCCAATTACCGGGAAATTAATAATCTCATCACATTTTCAAGTAATTTTAATTTTATGCATGTAGGGTTTCAGGTTTCATTTAACGGACAGAAAAAAGTGATTGGAGAAGAAAAAATGAAAGAAAGAGTAGACAGAGTTTTCTTAAACATTTCCCATTCTGTGAATCATCTGAAATGAGCGTGTTATTTAAAGTGTTTATAAATCAATTGAGTTTGTCTATTTTTTGTTTTGTATGGAAAACTGGTTTTTGTGCGGCATTATTACGAAATTGTTGTTTCGTGTGCGGAATCGATTAGACTTACTCTCATAGATAACATGAGAGTCGTCAACCGTGTGACGATGATTCACGCAATGGTAGTCATGTGAAAAACAAGAATGAGAAAAAAGTGCAGGATAGAAAGATGAGAAGTGGTGGAAGAAGAAGAAGAGAAGAATAAGAAGAAAAAGGTCTAGGGTATCATCTCCTATAAATACCTGAATTGCCTCGGGCAAGGACGTCGTTGCCTGAGAGAATAAACTCGGCTCTTCTATGACCGTTCTGACCTCACCAGCAAGAATCAGCTTTGATGTTCAATAAACTGGGACTGGATCCTTCGCCTCCTTTATCCGGAATCAATAAACTTATTTGCCTCCTATATTAAATCATCTCCCTCATTAATTTCAACGATTGCTCACTTATGTATTGGATGTAAAAGAATTTTAAATTTTGTATTTAAAAATTTACCAAGATTGTTATGGATGTTTTGACGAATTACATTCAATTGCGATTAATTTTAAATAGCATTGTAATTTATTTAATATGCAATTACAATTAATTCATCATACAATTGCGTAATTAATTCAATATGGAATTGCAAATAATTCCATCAAGAATTGTAATTGATTTAATATGCAATTGCAATTAATTGCATCTGGAATTGTAATTGTAATTCCTTCTAGAATTGTAATTCCTTCTAGAATTGTAATTCCTTCTAGAGTTGTAATTCCTTCTAGAATTGTAATTCCTTCTAGAATTGTAATTCCTTCTAGAATTGTAATTCCTTCTAAAATTGTAATTCCTTCTAGAATTGTAATTCCTTGTAGAATTGTAATTAATTTGATTTGCAATTGCAATTGATTTAACGCACAATTGTAATTAATTCAATATGAAATTACAATCCATTTCATCTAGAATTGTAATTGATTTAATATGCAATTGGATTAATTCTATCTCGAACTGTAATTGTTTTAATATTAATCTTAACACTAACCTGCTATTAATTCCATCTGGAATTGTAATTGATTTAATATTTAATTGTAATTAATTCCATCAAGCATTGTAATAATTCTAATATGGAATCGGAATTAATTCCATACAGAATTATTGTAATTATTTTAATATGAAATTGCAATTAATTTCATCTAGAATAGTAATTGTAATCCCATCTATAGAATTATAATTGTAAATCCTTCTAGAATTGTAATTGATTCAATATGCAATTACAATATCTAATTGCATTTGTATTTGATTTAATATGTAGTTTTTCATGCAATTGTAATTAATTCAATATGGAATTACAATTAATTGCAACTATAAAATTGTAATTGATTTAATATTAATTTGAATGCTAACCTGCAAATAATTCCATCTAGAATTATTGTAATTATTTTAATTTGGAATTGTATTTAGTTCCATGTAGCATTGCAATTAATTCTAACTAGAATTGTAATTATTCTAATATGGAATTGCAATTATAATTCCATCCAGAATTGTAATTATTTTAATATGGAATTGCAATGAATTCCATCTAGAATTGTAATTATTCTAATATGGAATTGCAATTATAATTCCATCCAGAATTGTAATTATCCATCTAGAATTGTAATTAATTCCATCTAGAATTGTAATTAATTCCATCTAGAATTGTAATTAATTCCATCTAGAATTTTAATTAATTCCATCTAGAATTGTAATTAATTCCATCTAGAATTTTAATTAATTCCATCTAGAATTGTAATTATTCTAATATGGAATCGGAATTATTTTAATACGGAACTGCAATTAATTTCATCTAGAATTGATTAATCTAGATCTAATTCATCTAATTTAATCTATATTTAATGTTCAATTTCAGTTGAATTACCATGCAATTGCAATTAATTCAAAATGCGATTGCAAGTAATTAATATGCAATTGCATTCAATGTAATATGCAACAGCATTACATAAAGAAGATAATTTAATAACTGCGCACTTCTATTTTTAGATGACCTTGAATACCGACGCAAAACTATTATCCTACTAAGACGAAGAATCGTATCTAAAAACAGATTTCGTTTTCAACGAATGCAATAATTCCAGCAATTAGAATAGAAAACGATAGTGTGGTAAAAAAAGAAGCACCGACGATATTCACAGAAGGATCGTAATGCGAAGCAGACGTCCTTTTTTCGGCAAAATAACTACGCTTCGATTCACACGACTTTAACGACTCATCCACAAATCCCTTGATGCAGACGTCGGCTTCTTCAAGGTTTCCGAATCCTGGAAGGTCCCCTCGTCTCATCGAATCGCGTTTCTGAAAACCCTTTACGCCTCTGAAAAGATTTTCTGCCATAAAAGCAAGTGATGCACAATTGAAACCAATTTTAATAGCGAAATTCGTCACTTGGTAAAAATTGGACTTGTGTTGAGGTCAAATTTTGTCTAAAGATTGGTTTTGCATCGATTCTACGAGACGAATCTTTTCTATTAGTCGTCTCTTCACGTGGCCCCTGCATAGTCCCAGATCTCTTGTCAGTGCCGAGCCTAAAACCTCCTGGGCCCTTGGACGAATGATTGAAGAAATTTTGTAATTGTGATTCTTGCATAATGGAAATAGTTGGATTCAGATAAAAAATAGTTTGCAAAAGATTTAATAATATAGGATAAAGCAGTTCGGATAAAACAGAATTTCAGATAAAAGAAAAGATTGTACAAGAAAAAAGTTTGGAGAAGTCCAGAAATGTTCTGGACAAGATAAAAATTTTTACAAGATAAAAGTTTGGATAAAATCAAAAATGGTTTGGACAAGATAAAAAATGGTTTGAAAAAGATAAAGTTCGGAGTAGATAAAAGTACGGACAAGATAAAATTTTACCAGAAAGATAAAAACGGTTTGGACAAGATAAAAGCCTGGATAAGATGAAAAATAGTTTGGCATAGTGTAGTGGAAATAAATAGGATACGATTGAAAAGGAAATTCCAATGATATCTTAAAACTCGGCATCTGAAAAAAATTCCAAAGAAAACGAGAGATAAGAAATAAAGATGAATTTACCAAGTAATCTTATCAAGATGTGGTAGTTTCTAGCCGAAGATGACTCTGTCTTACGTAATCTATCTGGAGAATGATGTTGTTGAGAGTATGTGTATATTGTTTGCGAGAAATCGTTTATCATAGTTTCTGCTTGGGTTCTTTATATTCTGATCGACTTAGCAAAGCGGAACAAAGAGAACATCTCGAACCCCCAGATGTGTGGTTGGTGCTTCAGCCACACGTGAATTACTCCACTGACTCGGACCTTTCAAGGTCAAGACGCACTCTTTGACAACGCCGTTCAAATCCTTGACGCCACATTAGTCAACTTGAAACGACAAGTACATTTTTCTCGTAGAATCCAATCGGACTTTCTTCCTCCAAGTTTCTCACTCTGGATTTTCCTTTCAAGTTGATCAGTTGTTCTTTTGAGGTTATGCGCATTAAAAATCAATGTAAAAACTATGCGCAGAGTGTAGAGGGAAGAACAACATATGTGCGATTGACGTTTGATTTTGAATTTTTTAGGTTAGGGCACAATATTTTTTCTCGAATTGTACAGTCCCGGCCATTGATGCCTTCTTTTTTCCACTAAAAAATTTCTAATCAGCGAGTTTTTTTTATGTTGTTTTATTCAATGCCCATAAGAAATGTTAAGACATGGAATGAAATAACATAGAAAGAAACTCGCTGAGTAGAAATTTTCTAGTAGAAAACAGGAAGGCAATAATGGCCGGGACTGTACACTTAAGTGCATAAATGCCTTCGTCTAGGGAAATCTAGTAACTCGAAATAATTGCATATCTCTTGTATTTTTTGTTGTTCATGACACGAGAAAGTATGGGCTAACGCACACGTAAATCGTAAGCAATGAGTGCGAATAGGACAGAGATATGGGATGTACTACTTGCACTCATTGCTTACGATTAAAGATTTTCATTCTGCTTTAGCTCTATAGGTTTCAGTGTCATGAATTATGCAGAACATAAGAAATGTGTCGTTCTTTCGAGTTACTAGATTTCCCTAGAGGACAAGGCATTTATGCACTTAAGTATACAAGATTAGGAGCTTTTAACGTTTTCAATTCTGTTTAAATATTTTCATCTAGTGAGCATAAATAATGCTCACCAGATATTTGGAATTTTAATTATTTAATAATTTAATATAACTTAATATTTGAATTTAGAATTTTTCATTTCATATATATAAACATACCAACCGTGGGTGTAGATTTTAAATTTCTTCTTTGATTACTTCTTCTTCTTCTTCTTTGATAGATTTTAATTTTATCAAGGCTCTGTGACGTCATACTGGACGACTCAATTGCGTTAGAATCACTATCTTACGTATATCGGATTAAAGTAACTGCCCAACCTTGCTTAAGTTAAATGTCACACACTGCTACCTGACGTTACTAATATAACCTACAATCAATTTATTACCGTAAACTGATGTGAGGGTGCTGATTTGAAAAGAGGAAATGATTTTTAAAAAACTTTTGTAATTGGAAACGGTGGTCGTGACGTAATTACCTACTTTCGAAGGTCTAATTTGATATTCTCTCTTTGTCTTTATTCAAAAGATAGAGAAGGACGAAACTAAAAAATGGACGACGAAAGTTTCGTCCTTCTCTATCTTTTGAATAAAGACAAAGAGAGAATATCAAAATGGACGACGAAAGTTTCGTCCTTCTCCATCTTTTGAATAAATTCTTTCTTTCTTCTTTCTTTCTTTATTGGTGGCCTTCTGCAGAGCAATCTTTTGAATAAAGACAACGAGAGAATATCAAAATGGACGACGAAAGTAGGTAAACACCAGATGGCGTATCACGGTTCCCAATTGGTCGATATTCTTGCAAGATGAGGAAGGGGTGTTGATATGATTGATGAATTTCTTGGTTTGAATGAGAACAACATTTATTCACTTTGCTTGCTTGGTATTCGATAGAGCGTCACGTCGCCGGATTCTTGTAAATAAGGAGCGGTACAAGTTGGACGAGCAAACGAGGAGTATCGCCAGCTGCGATCTAAATTTACGAGGTTGATCTTGCGCCATTAACGACATAATCGCTTTTACTATAAACGTCCTGGAATAGTAAATATTAAGCGTGACTCCAAGATAACCTGGTCTTCAAATCTTTCTACATCACAGATTCCAGAACAAGAAAACTGCAACATTTTTAAAAACCAAGACGGGGTAGGAAAAGGAAAGATGTAACCAGGGAGGAATAATAAGAAGACCAAAGTGCAATGTTTTGGTCAGAAGAAATGGTGCCAATTCCCTGTCTTCGGTCAACAGTAAAAACGAACTAAAAATCATGCGCATGCGCATTATGTGTGTTATCTCTATTGCCCTTAAACGAATGAGAGAGATAATTGCTGTGACAGAAGCACTTCGTGTGTCAAAAAATAAGGTTATGTTAATTTTCAGTGCGCGTGTTAATTGCATGTTGTGTTGCATGTTGTGTTGCATCCAGGTATGCAACACGCGATGTTTATCAATCAACTTTCAAACTATTTGATTTGATTTAAGGAGAATCCAGAATAGGCGGTTTGGAGGAATTTTTATCCAAACGATTTGATTTAAGGAGAATCGAGAATAGGCGGTTTTGAGGTTAAGTTTGCAATGTCTTGGACGCGTCAATCTATTGTTTCATTGACGCAGCATGGACGCGTCGAAATTCAAATTATCCCACCTATTCTGGACTCTCCTTTATATAATTTTGTCAAATTCGAACATAATGGTACATTTTTCGAAACATAAACACAACATCTTCAACTTTGTTTCGAGAGTGAAAAAGGCAGAATATATGCGCATGCGTAAGATTACTAGTTCGTCTTTACTGTTGACCAAAGACAGGGAATTGGCACTAAATAATACAGGGAGATCGGACTTCTTATTATTTCTCCCTGCGGATGTAACAAAAAATTATTGATGAGAATGTAACAATTCTGTAGACTTCCAAATTATTGTCGGACAATAGATTTTCTAATTCTCAGATAATAATAATAGAGTCAACAAAGAATCATAATTAAAAATACCAATGATGGAAATGATGTAAACAAGCTCAAGAACAGGTTGATAGTCAATAGCGACCGAGTTGGTGATGAAGTTTACGAGCTAAATCCTGAACTGTTAATGCGATGTAATCATTTAACGTCGATGACTCCGGTACTGCGCCACAACAGGAACATCGTCTCTTGACAAACTCGCCCCATTAATGACTTGCAACTTTTTCTCGACGCCTTTATCACCCTTTTTTCTAGTTAAAATTTTCCACCTAGCAGATTCTTATCGCACATTTTTTCTTCTTTGAGGTTATGTGACTTGTAGCTTTCATATACTTCTGAAAATCACACAGAAAAAATAAACTGTCATTTTCCATGGCACATGCCTGTAAAAATCGAATACATCACATAGAACAATCGTATTGGAAGTTTTAAGAAAAATTCTGTCACTTTCCACAACTTTAATGGAAATTTTTTGTTATTCACTATGAGGAACTTCCAATCACAAGTTCACTAGAATCACTAGAATAACTAGGTTCTTACTGATGTGCCGACACATGACGTCAAGTGACCGATTACCGGTCACTGGACGTCAGACGACGGCACATTCGTAATAGACCTTTTCATCTCATTATTTCTATCTTCTAATTCATACGTTCTTGAACGAGCTGGAGAAAGACAAGAACAAAAAAAGAAACGGTCTATAACACAACCCGACAAAAAACTCCAGACGGTACAGTCGGGGACATATATGCCTTCCAAAAAGTTACTAGATAATTTTCTACTCTTCGTATCATTTCTATATTGTTTTTTTCCATGCCTTAGGATGACGTTCCATGACTGCGTGTTTCTTTGCGTTTTATAACTAGGTCGTTAGTGAAAAAGAGACGAGAGTATATGTTTGTCATTTGCACACTCGTTGTCTAGTGATAAAACGCGAAGAAAATCGCAGTCATGGAATTTCACCCTAAACATTTTATCATAGGCATTAAGTAAAACAACATGGAAATATAATTGGAAATATATAACATAATGGAAATGATGCACAAAGTAGAAAATTATCTAGTTACCTTTTGCAAGGTTTGTAAAGTAACCAGGGAAAGTGGTATTAATTGACTTGAGTATCTTCCTTCCCAACCCTGTTCACCCGTATATAATATACCCAACCATGTACTTCACTGCACTAAACTGTTGCACATCTATGTTAAATGTTCACAGTCATTCTATTTTGTCAGCAACGTCAGCAACCATTTTACTATTTTAATTATTTACATTATTTAAGAAATTTTGTGTTTAAAAATATATTTTCGAGACAATGTTCGGCGCTTTACAAGATAAATTTTGTGTTATTCGATAAAAAATCAGTCCCTGTTATTCTAATAACTCTGATAATAAAATAACAGAAAGAAGCGGTGACAGATGCAATTAATCAAAAACGACATGCACTTCTTCTTGGGCACAAACTTCTAAATATTTTGCAGTATTTAATTTCCTCAGATTTTTGTGTTATAAGTTTTAATAATCACTTGGATAATAATCACTAATCACGGAAATTAGTGTTTTGTTTCGAATTATTTGTCCCATTTTCTTGTCTGTGAATTCCTTACGGAAATCCTCTACAACAAGAGCAAACTTCTTGAAGCCAGACAAGCAACAGGACCTCGGCCGCAATGGTTTTAAATCAAACAGTGTTTGTTAGCAAACGAGCACTGGCTCTTCCGCGATATAAGTTTAGTCACCTCTGCACTGTACCAACAATGTCCATTTCAACGACGGTGTTTACAGATGAAACCTAGACGAAGCTATTTTGTCAAATTCTATACCTGACTCGTGCAACTTTTCCGTTACTATTTTCTAATCCATAATTCTAAGACTGAATTTTAATTAATTTTTGCTGTCATGGAACTACTTTTATGTTACAACCTTTAATATCAATTTCTGTTATGATCGGTTTTCTTTGCACTTTTAATTACCTTAAATATTACGAAAAATTATCTGAAGGGGACTTTCTGGTTTAGAATTGCCAAAAATACTTTCATAAACTTTTATTGTAATTAAAGTATTGTAATTATTGCAAAAATTCTTTTTTGATATTTTAAAATCGGTTCGGTAGATTTTGAGAAAAGTTGCACACCAGTAAAAGATAAAACATTATGGAAGATACCACCTACAGCTGCAAAAAAGAACTAAATATACTTATAACAGCACCCCGGTTATTACTACTCCGTCAACACTGCCATAACGAAGAATATAATAACGTTTTTGGCACTTTCCAGGATCAACATGAATTTTCAAAAATTGTACATAACTGCAAAATTTATCCAAAAAATCATTTTTCACATTTTTGGAAAATTGACTGCGTTCCTGAAATTTTTTGTGCATTTTCTTTTTTTTATTCGATTGGAAATAAAAGAACACGAATTTAAAGTAATTCCTAAACACTACACTTTTCTGTATCAATTGGTTTTTTTATAAAATTTGCATCAATGTGTATATTACAAGAAATTATCTCGGATTCATCACCTAATTTGACTGGATTCCTGAAATTCTGTTGGTAATCTGTTTGTACCATTAGATTCCCCAGAAAAAAGCACCCCAATTTGAGTATTATAACATTATTGACACTTGCCAGGATCAACATGAATTTTCAAAAATTGTACATAACTGCAAAATTTATACAAAAAATCATTTTTCACATTTTTGGAAAATTGACTGCGTTCCTGAAATTTTTTGAGCATTTCCTTTTTTTTATTCCGTTCGGAATAAAAGAACACGAATCTAAAAGTAACTCCTAAACACTACACTTTTCTGCATCAATTGGTTTTTTAATCAAATTTGCATCAATGTGTATATTACAAGAAATTATCTCGGATTCATCATCTAATTTGACTGGGATCCTGAAATTTTTTTGACAATCTGTTTGTACCATTAGATTTCCCAAAAAAAGCACCCCAATTTGGGTATTATAACGTTATTGACACTTGCCATGATCAACATGAATTTTCAAAAATTGTACATAACTGCAAAATTTATACAAAAAATCATTTTTCACATTTTTGGAAAATTGAATGCGTTCCTGAAATTTTTTCTGCATTTTCTTTTTTTTATTCGTTTCGGAATAAAAGAATACGAATTTAAAAGTAAATTCTAAACACTACACTTTTCTGTATCAATTGGTTTTATCATAAAATTTGCATCAATGTGTATATTACAAGAAATTATTATTATTATTATTATTATTATTATTATTATTATTTATTAATTCGACTGGGTTCCTGCAATTTTTCTAACAATCCGATGGTAGTATTAGATTCCCTAAAAAAAGCATCCCTATTCGAATATAATAACGTTTTGACACTTCTCCTGGATCAACATGAATTTTAAAAAATTGTACAAACGAAAAAATATTTCTTTTAAATTTTCAATTTCACGTTTTTGCAAATTTGACAGTATGTGTGCATTTCTTGTATAAAAAGAATGTGTAGATTGAATGTGTATGTGTTGCACGTATAGATTGAATGTAAGAAAATTACTATAACCTTTGAGATTGTAACTTGAGAGTCATCTGACAACAATTCAGGTGATTGGTTAATAGAAAGATAAAACACCTTTTTGTCCGACAATAACGGGAATTTAGAGTTAATAATTACACCTGGGTGTGTCAGAATGATAAAGAAATTATTCAGGTTCCTATAAACCATAAAAGTGAAACTCTCATTCGTAGAAATTTTTAGGTTAGGTTGTCAAAAACAATAAATCGGAATTTATTCACATTGTGTATTTATAATAAAATGAATAAATAAATAAATAATTTATTTATATTTATGCAATTGGAATTTTCTGTATTATCTACAAAATCAAAAAAAGGAATATTAATTTTTGTGAATTCCATTTCTAATTTGTTGGTATCCAGTGGGAGGACCAGAACGTGGACAATTCTTATATCAATTCGAATTTTTAAGGTTTTTAAAAGCCAGCAATCTTTGAAATATATAAAGGAAAAATAAAAGATAATTGCTTGTCCAAATTTTCTCTCCTAATCAATAAATGGATCTCTTGCGAAGCTAAAAGCATTGATTAAAATGTTGCCAATTATTTTTAGTTGAAACGTGCTTTTCTTTAGTACTTTTGTTCTTTGGGATCAGTTACTTTTAAAGCTTTTTAATGACACTCAAAGGAACCGATTATTCCACTCGAAAAAACTTGCAAGCAATTTTGCTCTTCCAATTTAAAAATTGGGGATAATTTTTAAAAGATTGGTTATAATAATAAAATCAGAGATTTTTTAACAGTGTTAGGTATATTTTATTAATAATCTGTAATAATATGTAATTAATATGTAATTAATATGTAATTATAAAATGTTATTAATAAGTAATTAAATAATGTAATTAATATGTAATTAATTACGCAATTAAAAATGTAATTAATATGTAATTAATATGTAATTAAAAAATGTAATTAATAATATGTATATGTGAAGCGCTCCGAAGAAAGAGACCTTATAATATTTTGAATATAGGTTATGTTTGATGATAGTTTTAATTCAATAAAAATTAAATATTAACTATTCCTCGAAAGCTTTGATTAACAAATAATTCTCAACACTTTGAATAATGAATTTTCAATAACACAGCGATTTTAATTATTTCCTGTTTATAAGGCGATTATCACTGAATCTATGATAACAATGTAATGTCTAATATAAATAATTGACATTGTCATCAAACACATTTTCCAATGGAATATTGTTTTGTTTTCTGTGCATTTTAAAGATGGCAATTAGAAAAAATTATATAAATAATTAAAACGCAAATTATATAAATTTTTTGTTTTTATCGTGTTTCGAAGACTAATAGAAAAATGCTTAATTACATTTCTGTGACGCAATCAGTTGAATAATGTTTGTTATCTTCCATTAATTCTTGTTTTCTATTTTAAGAGATAACCTGGCATCTTTTTTCAATTGCTCACACGAAGGCGACATTTCACACGATGTGCTTTATCGAATATTTCATACTTTATCGTAAAAGTTTATCAATATTTTCGATTTAAAAGATTTATCTGTTGATAAAAACGAAACCTACTGTATATCAGTGGGGTAGGTCAGAAATAAAAAGAAAATCAAAAATTATTATTAAATGTGACGCGCTCTGAAAAGGGGACCTTAGAAGCAAACGATTGTAGGTTATGTTTGATGATAGTTTTAAAAATAGAAACTTCTTTTTTAATATGCAGTCAAAAACAGTTTTTCTTGATAGTATACACACAAAGTATTCATAAAAACCTCCGATGGATTGCAAAGAATTAAAAACGAATCTTTAATCAAAACCTAGCATCAAACATAACCTACAATCGTTTGCTTCTAAGGTCCTTTTCTTCGGAGCGCGACAGAAATATAAACGTAAAAAAATGTATTATATTATATTATTTATTATATTATATTAATATTATATTATTATTATATTATTTATTATATTAAATTATTGTTATATTATGTATTATATTATATTATTATTATTATTATTATTGTTATTATTATTATTGTTATTATTATTATTGTTATTATTATATATTATTATAAAATATATAATTATTATTCAATATATAAATGTAATTCACTTTTTATGTAAAAAAAAATTTTTTTTAGATATCAGAACATGAAATTGATTATTAATGTTTTCAATTTTCTGTTAATTAATTTTGTCCTGTTATTTAAATAATAAAGTGTTAGAATAACAAAAACTGTTGTAATTTTCAGTTTTTTCACAATATTGGGTCTCAAAAACAATTTGTAGGTGTGTCTTTGGACACATATATAAACAGTTCTACTTTTAGTGGGCGGGGTTAAATTCTAGCACTAATTATAGTAAATGAAGGTGAGGCAGAACTTTAATCTTCTTTCTATTAAAAAAGAAAAAAAACAAAGTATAATCCATCTAAATTGTAGTAAAATAAATTTTTCAATTACTTTTGAAACGACTTTATTCTTTACAACTAATCTTCTAAATGAACCCTTTTTTTAAATTACAATTTTTTACAACATATAATGTTCGTTATTTATTTTCCTTGAAACAAGATTTTTTGTTAAACTGGAACTGCATTCAATTATTAATTCGTTTCTTTAAAATTCAATTTCATTCATTTCGTTTGTTTACATTTTAATTAATTTCAATTCGATTGTTTAAAATTCAATTTATTCAATTCGTTAATTTGTTTCTTTAAAGTTCAATTCTAGTCAATTCGTTAATTTGATTCTTTAAAATTCAATTCTAGTCCATTCGTTTCATTAAAATGCAATTTAATTCGATTTTTTAACATTCAATTTCATTCAAGTAAATTAATATTATTCAATATTATTTTAGATTGAACTTGATTCAATTCGGTTCATTAATTTTTAATTTCATTTCAATTTTTCATTTCATAATTGGTTACAATTAGTTTCTTTCGTATTCAATTACATTTAATATTCGTTATTTTGAAATTAATCTTTATTTTTCTAAAAATCCAATACTTTTCAATTCATTTCTTAAAATTCAATTCCATTCCATTTGTTTATTTAAATTTAAATTCCATTCAATTATTTTCATTAAAATGCAATTCCCTTCAATTATTTTCTTTAAAATGCAATTTCATTTAATTCCTTTTTCAAATACAATTTTTGTCTTTAAAATTCCATTTTATTTCTACAAAAGTCCAATTCCATTATTTCTTTTCTTTAAAATTCAATTCCATTCAATTGATTTCTTTAAAATACAATTTAATTCTTTTTTTAAAATTCAATCCTTGTCTTTCAAGTTCCATTTCATTTCTACAAAAGTCCAATTCCATTCAATTATTTTCTTTAAAATGCAATTCCCTTCAATTATTTTCTTTAAAATGCAATTTCATTCAATTCCTTTTTTAAAATTCAAACCTATTCAATTATTTTCTTTAAAATGCAATTTCATTCAGTTCTTTTTTTAAAATTCAATCCTTGTCTTTCAAGTTCCATTTCATTTCTACAAAAGTCCAATTCCATTATTTCTTTTCTTTAAAATTCAATTCCATTCAATTATTTTCTTTAAAATACAACATCATACAATTAGTTTCTTTAAAATGCAATTTCATTCAATTCTTTTTTTAAAATTCAATCCTTGTCTATAAAATTCCATTCTATTTCTACAGAAGTCCAATTCCATTATTGCGATTCATTAAAATTCAATTACATTCAATTATTTTCTTTAAAATGCAATTTCATTCAATTCTTTTTTTAAAATTCAATCCTTGTCTTTCAAATTCCATTTCATTTTTACAAAAGCCCAATTCCATTCAATTATTTTCTTTAAAATTCAATTCCATTCAATTATTTTCTTTAAAATACAACTTCATTCAATTATTTTCTTTAAAATGCAATTTCATTCAGTTCTTTTTTTAAAATTCAATCCTTGTCTTTCAAGTTCCATTTCATTTCTACAAAAGTCCAATT